>JANTPZ010146351.1:0-11272 GCA_025593235.1 Vachellia pachyceras
CGTCTTGATGAAACAACCACCCAACTTGCTGAAACAAACACCCAACTTGCTGAAACAACGAAGAATGTACAAGTTCTAATGCAACATTTGGGATTTGTAGGTTCTTCTTCTCATGCCCCATCTCAGCCACAACCACAACCTGGAAGTCAATTACAGCAAAATGTTACACATTCTGATAATGAAGATATTGACACATTTGGAAGTGACGATGATGAGCATCATGATTAGAAAACATTTTTATATGTATTTGTCTTAATGCCAAACTTTTATATGTATAAATATTGTAATTAAGACTTGTTTGATGTGCTTTTAATACAATTCCTTGAAATTTGCATATCTGTATTTTGTTTGTTTCGGATTCTTTTAGGGTGTTCGATAAATTTATTGATATTTTTTTAATTCTTAAATGCCGAAATTGCCTGTTGGAATTACCTGCGGATTTAGCTGCGGAAATTACCTGCGGAATTAGCTGCGGAAATTACCTGCGGATTTTCCTGCGGAAATTACCTGCGGAATTAGCTGCGGAAATTACCTGCGGATTTTCCTGCGGAAATTACCTGCGGATTTTCCTGCGGAAATTACCTGGGGCTTTTCTTGCGGAAATTACCTGCGGATTTTCCTGCGGAAAAATCCGCAGGAAAATTACCTGCGGATTATAAAATCCGCAGGTAAAAAATTTCTAGGAACACTATTTCTGAGGATAATATTCCGCAGGAAAATCTGCAGGAAATGTTTTTCCTGCGGATTTTTTGTCAAATTCCGCAGGAAAATCCGCAGGAATAAGGCTTTTTTTTTTGTAGTGTAATCCATTTTCTAGCCATTATTCATTACAATATCATTCATCTCTATGCACATGAAAAGTTGGCCAGCAGCTCCCCTTAGGATTTGGAATCCAAAAATTCATACAAGCATCAAACCAATGCAAACTAACCATCAATAAACTCTAAATCATGGATAGAGTTGTATTTCAACAATCATTTCAACTAAATCCCACTATTTCTCACTTTCTCTCTCTAAAACCTTGTAGGACCTCATTTTCCTAACAACAAATCCACCATTTTAAGCAAAACTAAATCAATAGAATGGAAGAGGAGTACTAGAAACTATGAAATATGGATGATTACATGTTAAAATCACATCTTACCTTGACTTATTGATGGATTTTGCTCTCTTCCTTATGCTCCTCTTCACACCACAATCTCTCCCTCTTCTCTTCTCTTTTTGACTGACATATGGGGCCTTCTTGAAGTGTCTTGTACACTTATAAAAACAAGACCGTATATTAATTAGTGTGTGGACCCACCTAAACTAATAAAGTAACTTTATATTGTTATATTCTACCCCAAGGTTATAATATCTATCTCTTTTATGTCTAGAAATAAGAACATAACATGTGATACTCTTAATCTCCATAAAGTTACTTTACAAAAACTTTAAGCTTCACAAAGCTACTTAAATTTATACTCTTATTTACAAAAATGTCACTGAACATATTTTTAGATCTTATCCTCTAAATGTGGTCTAAAATAGGCTGTCCAAATAAGTGCTTCTAGTTAATCATGTTTTGTAATGTCTCATTGAGATAATGTATCTCAGTCTATATTAAAAAAGCATATCCATATCATCATTTTTATCAACGTTACCTCTATTTTTTTTGGCCCTTGTCTAATGAATGCCAAATCAAGATCCTTACTAATGTTTCAATGTCTATTTCAAATTTTCATAATTTAAAATTAGAGTTAATTGTTTCTCTTTGGCTCCTCAATTCATTACGAATTTTCTCTTATATTTATATATGCAAGCGCGCTTTTGGTTTGAATGTCCAAAATCACATCAAACAAATAAACACTCAATAATGATTCAAATACATGTAGACTTACCGTAGAGAGAGAGAGATCTCAAATATCTAGGCAACAAGGAACATTACTTTTTAAGATATTTAAAACGTATTTCTCTTTATACAAAAATCAAATTAAAGTGATTGCCTAGACAAACTAAATTATTATATGTGTGTGTGTATTGAACTAAACACTTGACTTCACAACTATTCTTTCCTTTCTACAAGGTTTTGGGATAAATTAGCAAATTGAAAAAAGACGTCAGCCAAAAGAGCCAAGCAAGCACCAATGGTGTGATACACGAGAAAGTCGTAGAGGTTAAAACAAGCTTCATTAAATAATTTGAGTTAGTTGGACGACAAGGACACACACAGTCTGCTTGAAATTAAATATGCCACTCATCAATATAAAATATAAAATTTGCAATGTGTCACTTATTCATATATGTAAGAGCTAGTCAAGAGTTTGTTTTTAATTCTATATTTAAGATCACAATTTCTTAGATCACCGTTTCTTTTGTCTCTCATCTTAATTATTTGTTTTTCAATCTATCCAAATAGTTAGATTCTTGTATGATGCTCTCTTCGGTCCTAAATGTATGAGTTAATTAAGTTGTTTGCTTTGATTCTAAGTGTAATCCCATTTTACTTTATCTCAAAAATTTTAAATGTTTCTCTAAATTATCCCTGTCTATTGCACTCATTAAAGTGATTTGTATCAAAAGGGAAATTCGCAATTCACATGATTAAACAAGTATTTTAAGAAAATTAATGCACAATTTTTTTTACAAAAATGACCAATTTAAATATATTTTAATATCTACAAATTAGTTAATTTGACTAGAGAGGGTCTATATAAATTATATTGATAATAGGATAAATGTAAATGATTAAAGGAAAGGATATTGTTTTTATAAGAAAGGATATTTTAGAAAAAATTAAAACATATATTTTTATAAATAATTAACTTAACTAACTCTTTAATGTGTGTATATATGAATTATTTAACCAACTCCTCCATACATTCAGAAGTGAAGGGAATAAAATGTAAGTGTCATCTTAGGATGTTTTTCCCCATGCATCTTAAAGATAATCCTTATCCAGGAAGAATTTTTTTTTTACCCATTTGTGTTTGTGCATGTGAGGAAATATAATACTTTAAAAATGTATTTATTAAATTGTATAAAAAATATTTTTATTACTCCGACTCTCCTAGAAAGTTCATATATATATTTGATCTAGAAAGTTCACACACACATATATGTATATATTTGATCTGATAATTGTCAACGAAGTTGGCTTTTTATTGTACTCATGCATTCGTATATATACAAATGAAACTTGTAAAACCACGATTAAGAAACAAGTTGAGACTTCGGTTTCAAGTGCCAATATATATATGTATATATATATGGTAGGTGCCGACAGGATGGATGAGCAAGAAGCATTGGATTCTATTGCAAAAATATTAAATACATAGAAAGTACTCAATAATTTTTTTAAAATTTTTTCCCTTCACATGGTAGTATAGTTTAGTCTAAACTTTATTTGTACATAGATCAGGTCCAGGAAAAAAAAACCTTTGTTCAGATGAAGTGTTTATGCCAAGAAGTATATTTTCCTCTATACTCTGCGACCCCCTTTAATTATTGTCTTTATTTTTATCTCTCATGCCTACATCTTTGTAATAAAAAAAATAAATTTTTATTTTTTATCTAAAATTATCTAAATAAGTTAATTTTGATATTAAAATTGGTCATTATTAAAAAATATTTTTTTTTTAAATTTTTTCCCTTCAAATGGTAGTATAGTTTAGTCTAAACTTTATTTGCACATATATCAGGTCCAGGAAATAAACTTTGTTCAGATAAAGTGTTTATACCAAGAAGTATATTTTTCTTTATACTCTGCGACTCCCTTTAATTATTGTCGTTATTTTTATCTCTCATGCCTACATCTTTGTAATAAAAAATTAAATTTTGATTTTTTATATAGAAGTATCAAAATAAATATAAAAACAATGTACAAAAAATCATGTCATTTAATTTATTTCAATCTTCTTAGTACAAATTCTTGAATTTAACTATACATAAATTAAATATGTACGTGTTTTTCTTCTGTCCTCTAACCCAACTTTATAAAATTTCTCTTTGGTTGATTAATCTTATATATCCTATCAGTTATTTAACTTTTAAAACCATTAATCTTAAATAATGATTTTTATATCAATTAAAGTTAATTTTTTAAAAATAATATTAATATTGATCTGAAAATATTTGTTAAATATTTAATATTTCAATATAACCATCCTTTATTAACAATATTAGACTTAGAAAACCGAAAAACATTGTATAACATAAAATGACCAAAAAGTGAATGGTATTAGCTATGCATATGAGATATGGGCTTAGATTAGGCCCACTTCCACACTGTTATATTTTAGATTTCTTTATTCAATGATAAACAATAATTCTGGAATTTTCTTCCCAAAAAAATAAAAAAGACAAAAACTGCGTAAATGAAAAGAAAGGTTACCGATGTTATAAATATCATGTCGATGTCCATATTTCCCCATAATCCCCATGATTTCCTATATCCCTCTATTATCGCTAATAATTATAGAATTGAATTACTAATTGATATTGTAAAGTTATGACTATAAATAGAAGACATCCCTTATGTACTATGTATTTTATATAGTAAATAAGAAAGACTCTTGCTTGCACTCTAATTCTCTTCTCTTCTCTTGTCATCCTTTTCCTTAATTTCATAACGTGTTATCACCATGAGTGTCTAACCAAGGTATATATGATCCTTTTATTACTCTAACAATTTCATCCAAGACATTGATAGAAATTCAAATGGCAATTATGTCAAGTTTATTATATATTTGTTTGGCATTTATCTATCAAGAGACGCACATAGAAGAAAACAAAAAAAATATTAATTTTAAGAGAGCTTCCAATTAAGTTGATTTATTTTTATTTTCTATTTAATTTTATTATTTTAAAAGGGTTATCTTATAATTAGAAAGACTTGATATATCTTCCAGATATTTTTAATCATTTTAATGATCTTTAGAATATATTAATATTTTATCTTTTAAAATAATATTTTAGATATATGACTGTCAATTAGAGATTTCAAGAATATTATTTAATGTCATATTAATATCCTTGATTTAATTTAAGTAGATGACATCGTGTTATTATATTTTTTAAACATTTTGAGTCATATTAGGGTTAGAAAATTTTATTTAAGGATAAGTTGTATTTAGTTATTTACAATTGATGTCTTCGCAAGTATTAATTTGTGTTGAGTATTCATGATAATATACAGTTGGGTTACAAAAGTTTGATCAACTTTTATATATCCTTTTATATTTAAGGATCCAAGAACAAGTTCATCTAGGGTTGCAAAAGCCTGGCACTTGTGGTTTATCCTGTAAATCCCGTAACCCACAGTTTCCATGCTAGTGCAGTAAATCATGTTTGAAGATGTCTAGTGAAAGGGAGCATCTAGAGCATGTATTTCATACAAGGTTCTACATCAACGACAAAATTGCTAGTCTGGTAATTGATGGCCGGATATGTGCTGATATTGCTAGTACTTTGCTAGTAGATAAGTTGAATTTATCCTATATCTTCCAGCTTGCAATGGTTGAATAGCGAATTTCATGTGACTAAAGAGGTTCTTATGTCTTTTCCTATAGGCAAGTATAAAGATGAATTACTTTGCGATGTGGTGCCAATTCAAACCTGTCATATTTCACTTAGTCATCTGCGGCAATTTGATAAAGGGGTTGTGTATAAGGATTATAAGAACTGTTATTCTTTCATCAACAACCACAAAAATGTTGTTTTGTGTTCTCTTAGCTCTGAACAAGCATGTGAAGATGAGAATAAAATACCTGGATATTGTAAACTTTGAGAAAAATTGATTGAAGAGCAAAAGGTGGAAGAGAAAGAAGAAAAGAAATTGAGAATGTAGACATTTCTCAAAACAAGAGTAACAAGGAAAGAGAAAGTGAGGTTGAGAATTATAGAATTGAAGATGATTACTTTTAAGAGGGATTTCAATTAAGCCATTTTTTATTTTCTATGTAATTTTGTTGTTTAAAAAAGGGTTATTTTATATTTAGTTAATTATTAGGAAGATTTAATATATCTTTTAAATATTTTAAATCATTTTAAGAATCTTTAGAATATATTGTTTTATCTTTTAGGATATTATTTTAAACATATGAGTGTCAAATTTATTATTTAAAAAAGGTTTATTTTGTATTTAATTGATTATTGGAAGATTTAATATATCTTTTAGATATTTGGAATCATCTCAAGGATCTTTAGAATATATTATCAATTTATCTTTTAGGATATTATTTAGATACATGAGTGTGAATTCGGGATCGATCTCAAGGATATTATTTAACATCATGTTAATATTCTTGATTTAATTTAAGTGAAAAAAGATAAAGCTCCAGGAGAGTTATATAATCATTTTCTATAATAATGAGATAATGTGATTAGTAAAGATGTTTTGTATGAATTATTAAGGTGGAAAAGTGAATAATGTGATATGTTAACCATAAGTTTATTGATGATTGAGAATAATATTATAATAAACATGGAGTTTATATATTTATTATTTGGCATGACTAATTAGATAATCCCGAATCATAATGATCCAAACCATGATGAATAATGTATATTAAAATTCAATAAAGAACTATAAAATTCTTTACAAATGGCAGGAACCTTGTTCTCAAAAGAATAACATAGTATGAGAACATCACTAGCTGTGGTTGAAATCATGTATATCAGGGCCCATGTAAATACAATGTAGGCTACATATTTTTTCCGTAAATTTTCAATTATATGCTTGTTAAAAGCATATTTATTGAAGCGTCCCTGAAAAACTTATGAGAACAAAATTACTATTTCAATGTTGGGAAGTTTGATTTTATGTATTGCCACACTTAAGGAGCCAAATATTTTCCATATCAAAATCTTGAATGCACAAATATGTTTTTATTAAACCACCACAAAGCGCATAGATGGATATACAACTAAAGTTGAAAATAAATGTTTGGAAAAATACTCATTTCTTGTTTGTTTCTTTTTGAAACAAAATTATGTTTATAGAAGCTCTCGATGCAAAGGAAGAAGCCAAGAAATAGCCAAGAAGCTTTTAGATATATGGGTATTTAACACTGGCTTTCATTTAAGATTGATGACGACTATCACAACCTAGAAAATTATTTCTTGGAGTAATGAACGATATTTATATCTGCCTATCAGGTTTAACCTTAATATAATAGCTTAATATTTTTTAACCCTGATGGGATCCAACATCTAGGTACTCATCAATCTCTCCTACTCTTTCTATTAAGCAATCATCTCACTCAATGGAAGAAAATAAAAGCCAAAAGAAGGGAGAATCTCCAATCTCAAGATAAATATTTCTTCATTCAATTCATCGGTACATTGATTACAGTACGCTCCTATATTTTTTAAGTCTAGGATGGTAACTGACTAATCTAGTGGACACTCCATGATTCCATTATCTTTCTCTAATTGACTCCATAACAACTCATAACTGACTCACTACCTAATAATTAAAATTAAATACTTAAAATAAACCAATAAACAATTAAAACCATTCCCCACGTTGCTCCAGTATCCTATCAAACCCCCATTTGCCAACTTTTCTTATGGCTGACCTCCTTAACTTCCATATGTGCCATGACCCTTAATTGCCAGTTTAAGGAGCCTTATATCAAATGTCCGTTTGGCAACACTACCACCACCACCAGCATTATTATAATACTATCTGTTTCCCTTTTTTTTTTTGCCAACAATACTATCTGTTTCCCTAACTCAGCCTAATTGAAAGAAATATTACTATTCATATTACAGAAAGAGGTTGATTAACAAGCCTAAGCCAGTATATGCTGATGATATGGAAGCAATCTAAAGTAGTTAGATTTTAGGTTTTGCCCGTGTTATGGATGCTCGTCTACTCTATAGTAGTAGTCAAGCCACTTACTCTACCATGCCCATAAATTGTACAGTTGTCAGGGGTTCATCATATAGGTGGTAAATACCCAAAAATTTTATAAACTTCATATCAAATGTGTTCCCTTTTTTCTTTACATCAGCTCTCTCATTCACCTCTGTACCCATAAGCCATAACCCATTTCTTGGAATATGTTCATGGAACAGAAGAGCCTATAACTCCCCGCAACTGAGGCCAAGACTTCAATTAATAATACATGTATTAAAAAAATCTGAAAGTAATGCCTTCTTCTTTTTTAGCTACTTGCTGCCCAACGAATAAAAGAGAAGATACTGCTACCTTGATCATGAATGTCTCTGCAATTACACAGTACATATATTATCTATACACGCTGGCCCAAAAAAAAACTTTAATGACAATTGGCTTGCTATAGGTAACTAACTATGATTATCTGTCTGATGTGGCTCCACCACAAGTCATGGGGAAACAAATTAAACAGCAAGAGCTCCTTCAAGATGATAATGAGAGAAATCAATAATGTTGCCGCTGCAAGGAACCTCACTAGAGTTTTGAGACTAGAATAGGGCAGAACCTTTACGTCTGTTCTCTTGTACTTTGTCCTTGAAAAATGAGTAATTTGAATTCTGCTCAATCTTTTTTGTGTAGCCTGCAGATAATTATTATAAATTTACAAACCATGTGGCAATCTTTTTTTGGTTTAAATTTTTCAGGTGTTAAAGTTCCTTCATTAGGTAAGCTTCTATTGGCAGATTTGCAATGAACGAATTTTTAATTGTGCTTCCTCTTGTTTATTCACTTTTGTACAGCCACATCTAATAAATTCCAAGATTTTTGTGATTTTATCTGTAGTTTGATTAGAGCAAGATCATTCCTTGAGGGGACGTGTTGATTGACAAATCTTGACTTAAACCCTAATGCTCTCAAGTACATTATGGTTTTCAAGAGACAAATGAAAGGCTGTTTTACAAACTTATCGATCATGTTGAGGAACTACTCCCAGTTGTCTATAACCCTACTGTTGTGAAATCTTGCCAGAAATACGGGAGTACCATATGCGTCCTTAGGTTCTCTGTCCAAGTTTGAAGGAAAAGTGAATTTGGTTCCAATTGCATTTTTTTCATTCAGTATTTTCTCTCCTTTTTTCTTTATCAGAATAATTTTTTACCCTTTCTTTTGGATGGGATTCAGGGGGGGTTCTTGAAGTATTAAAAAATGGGCCTGAGGAGGACATTCAAGTTATTTTTGTAACCAATGGATAGCGGATCTTGGTTGTGAGGTATTTCTATTACTGTTATTAAGACAAGTTTTTTGATAGATAGTTTGAAAGATTCCTTTGTTTATTATGTTGTTTTTCTCACGGGATGGGAATACCAGCGGGGAACTTTCTTTATATACCGCACTTGGATGAGTTAACCCTTCTGCTATCAGTGTTAGCAACATTGTTGTGTTTAAAATTGCAAAGATCAATGTTTTTGTTTTGAGTTTACAGATGTTACTGAAACTTGTGTTTTCAATAAATTGAGGGGAACAACTCTGTTTTGGCAATTCATAAATGCATATTGTTTTTGTATAATGGTGTTTTTCAGTGTGGATTGGACATATTAATGTCATAAATTGATTGTTTCCGTGCTTAACAATAACCATTGATGTTGGTACGAACAATTAGAGACTATTGAATGATGAATTATATATACGGCTCAGGCAAAAACGAATAACCATGATCTGTTTTCTTCTCTTAGCTAGTGTTGAACTAATTTTTTCTTGATCTCTATTATTTAAACATAAGATCAAGCCCTTTGTGTAAGGTTTAATTCAAGCAAATCATTTTTCAGAATATAATAAAATTACAAAATTATGAATTTCAATAATTTTTGTTTTATTGTCAGCTGTTAGATATTCCACCAATACATTTGTTTTAACAATCAGATTGTAAGATCTTTATGAAAACCTACTTTTTTAACTGTAGGGCTAATATTTGTCCATATGCTTAAGAAATTACACCATCATACGTTGCTGCTTTAATTACAAGAGGTGGACAAGAAGTTATACTGGGGTAAAGGGGAGAGCATTGCTTCAAAAGTTCTTCTAGAAATATTTTTAGATTTGTTTGATTTAATATTTTGTGCAATAGAATATATTTAGATTTGTGTGTTGTGCATAGATTTGTTTACTTAAATATTCTTGTGTTACAGGATATATATTCATGAGAAATTTTTATACTATGTGAATGCATTTTAGTTGAACCTACTGAAAATATAAATGTCGAATTCATTGGATCTGTCTCGTCAACCTGCGTATGACATGGCCAAGTAAGCTCTAGTCTATTTAAAATTATGTAGTAGTGAAACTTGAAGGAATCATAACCAAAAAATGACACATTCAACAAAGTATGAGAAAACATGATTTTACTAACATAATAATACAATAGAACAATGGCATCCCCTCCATCATTTAAGACACACATCTTTTAGTCATCTCGAAAAGCACAAAATCAGAATTAGAAAAACAACTAGAAGCTGACTGAAACATTGAAATTTCAAGAGCCATATATAGAATCCCACAATCTCCTGAACCTTCAAACAACTGAAGCAATGTTGATTAAGATTTGCTAGAAATCCCAAATTGGGTTTCTTACCCACATTATTCCACTTGTGCAACATTCTCATAGCAATAAAAACCCAAAACGATGAAGGATAAATCGACTTTCTTGACATAGAATCTCCATGTCATCTGCATTAATTTGAACAACAAAGAGGCAAGATGCTAATCCTAAAGCACAACGTCTATCAGCATCCCTCAATCTATCCATCAACGGCTAAGTCTTATTCTCTGAACATTTGGATTGATTACTTACCAATTTCTATTGGTCCAAAAATAAGACATATTTAAAAAATAATCCTAATTTGAAATATAAGTTACATTTAAATATTATTTAGTTTTACTGATATTTTTTTTATTTTATCCCTGCAGTTTTAAATTAAGCAGTGAGAAGTCTTAAATAGAAACGGAAAAGGAATGCATTTTGTGACAATATATTAATAGGTTATCAAAACTTTTACTTTGTTAAAACATGACATAATAATTATATTTTAATTTAGATAGAGAAGAAACATGTGAGCAAGAGTAGTCCTAGCCGCTGCACGTTCACTGTTCATGCTAAATGCAGCATATTTTAAGATCTGAATGGTATTGTTTGAGATTATTGCAACATATATACAATTTAGAGAATTAGGTTTTTGAATCCAATCATGAAATTCAATCAATAATTGAATCACTTGGCATATTAGCCATTGAATATTCTAAGATTATATTGATGTAAAATCTGAACTCTACCCACTAAAGCATTAAGCATCCAAAGCATTAAATATCGAATTAATTAATTCACAAAGATCTCCA
>JANTPZ010146354.1:0-22367 GCA_025593235.1 Vachellia pachyceras
GCGTAGGAGAGGCCTTCGTAGTCGTGGCCTCCACTTCGGACTCGCATTTGGAGGCCATACTTCGTGCAGCAAATGATGGAAGCTTGGATGTGAGAGGCATGAGTGGGAGTGACAATGAAGAATGGTTTTATGGTCGAAGAAGAGTTGAATCTAAGATTTCTAATGGAGGATTGCAAGACGCAGGAGTATGATGGGGAAGTTGGGAAGAATGTGATGGAAGCTATGGGAGGTATGGTGGGTTCAGAATTGTGAGAGAGACACTGAAGAATAGAATTTTGGGTAGGATTAGAAGAAGACGCCGCCATTGATAGAAGATGAAGAAGAGCAAGGAGGATTGTAAAGAATGTTGAAGCTTGAGAGCTCATTGTAATGGCGAGAGTTTAGATTGGAACGAAAGAGAGAAAAAGGAGGAATAAGTAAAAAATTCGTTACAGCTATTGAATTGACATCCTCGGGGATTGAATTCTGCCGGAAGCTCTGGTTTCTTGGTGGGGAAGAATAGTTATGAGTATTAAATATTATTTGGAAGTTTTTGAACCACAATTTCCTGCCGACTTCCAATGTTATGTTTTTTCTTTGAACCACAGTAAATCAAAGGGTGCAAAGATTTACATAATTATCATCAGATTTTGGTAAGGTTGACAAATTTATTATTAGATGTCAACTGCCAAGATTGTTAATGGAAGCAGTGCCTGTTGTCAATATAACTACCGAGATTATTAATGACAACTGTATGATAAACTCTAAGGCCATAAGGGAATTTTTTGTGATTAATTCCAATTGCGAATTTACTACAATACCGCAATAGCTACCATTAACGACCTCACTAGGCATCATTAATAATCTCACCAATCGACAATGATAATCGAACTACCCATCATTAACAATACCAACAGGTGCAATTAACCTAAATAATTGTCATTTACAACCCCAGCAACTGTCATTAATAACATCATCAGCCATAATTAACATTTCCACTTTATTCTAAAGCCAACAGTTGTTATTAAAAACTCGACAGCTATATTAACAGCAGTCACTGCCTCCATTAACAACCTCAAAAGTTGAGACCTGATGGTAAATTCGTTAATATTTTTGAGATCTGATAGTAATTTTATCATTATTTGAAATCCTTTTTTCATTACTTATCCTAATTGCATGATAAATTTCCTTTTCTACATCATGCTTACTCAATAGGATTTTGAAAAATTCCCACTTAAAAAAAAATTCAAATACAGGACCTCGTTTGAAACTAAATTTGTTTGCATTAAGCAATAAAAACAACATTAAACTAAATAAACAACATTAAGAATAAATTTCAAGAATATAATATTTTAGTTCTATTTATAACCAATATTTTCTTACATATATTTGTTCCATGTATAAACAACAATTAGGTTTTTTTAAAAAAATTTAATGCATTTTATAATTTGAATCCCAATTTATTTTATGCCTCTCTCATATTTTGTTCACACTCATTCTCTCTCATATTCATCATCTGCATAACTAGATGTATATTTAGAAGAAAAAATTATATTTTTATACATTCATTGCTTAAGATAATTGTTACTTATAAAAGAAATAAAAGGAAGACTAAATTAAAGGACCAAGAGAAAATAATATTTATCATAAATGACCATTAAAATTGTAATTACTAAAAAGACCAAACATAAAAATATGATTTAAAATTATTAAATTGCCCATAATTAAACATTTTACATTATCTACTAGATTTAGAATTAAAAAAGAAATAAAATTTAAATTAAAACTACCCATAATTCATATTGACACGATGTTGTCTTTTTTCAAATATCTTTCTTTTTCCCAAATTCCACATTCATATAATCAATTTATTATTTAATCAATCAATATAACAACAAGATGCATGATTTACAGTATTATCACTTATTTCAATCAAAATCTTTCATAAAAATAAAAACTAAATTCATTTCATATCTTTTCATAATACAATAGATTACCAAGAACTTTTAATTTTATTAACATTACATGCATTGTTTAACTCACATAAATTTATTCTAAAATAAAAATAAATCATATAAACTTTCTTTAAAATAATTAAATTGTGTACATTATATTTTTCTTTTCTAGACCTGCATAATTTTTCTTCCAGAGATGATATCTATGCAAGAGGTAAAAATCGAGATTTATTCTATTTAATTAGGTGAAACTTAAAATTTCTATTTTCTATTAGTTTTAAAAATATATAATAATGTGAGAGAGAATGTAGGAGGCAATGTAGAAATTTTTGTTAGGGGCAATTTAGTATTTTAATTTTATATTTTTATTTGTATCTTTCTAAATAATTACAATTTTTATGGTCCTTCTCAGTAAATATTATTTCTTTCAAGTACATCATTTTAATTTTCCCAAAAATAAATGATTGAAACCAATACTTTATTTTGTATTATTTAAATAAGTGTTACTTATAAAAAATAATAGAGTAATTCAATAATATGATGGATTAAAGCATGAGGAAACTTAAGAACACTTCTATCAATAATGATCAACATTAAAACTAAAGAACAAAAAGCTAGGCCGGCTTAGGTTGGAAACCGATGAATGGTTATTAGTCCGATCTGGGTAATAAGTTGGATTGGAGGCCAAGTTGACATGGCCAACCCAGGTGTAACTTGTCGAACCTCATCAACTCTCAAAGAGAAAAAGAAGGGGAATGAAATAAAGAGAACAAAAGAGATATATTTTAATGGTTTTGATTTTAAATTTCTTTCATGTGATACATTTTAATCTACAATTTGAGAAATATTTTGATTTTAATGGTTTTGAAGATATTTGAAATTCACCAACGAACTAAACCAATCATAATTAATCAACCACCCAATTAAATCAATTAAATTTGTTCAAATTAGTCAAAACAAAAGAAACAGATATTTTACTTTGTTTTTTATAAGTGCTCATGTAGGTTAATATGATTGGTATACTTGTAGGGGAAAAAAATCTTTATTCTTTTTATATATTAGATAATGGATGAGTAATGATGGTGAAAAATTAATTTAAATATAAGTATAACAAGGAAGTTGCAATCAATAAACAACCAATAGAAATGAAACTACCTTAAAAATATAAAATTATTAATGGCGCATTTAAAAATATATTAACAATTGTGCAAATAAGTGAGTTTGATCAATTGTTTAAATTAGGTCAATGATTAATTAGACACTTGTTACTTTCAAATTTGGGTTTTTTTTTTCATATTCCTTAACCATGTGCCTATCATATAATATATGTTGATTTCCCAAAACATTAAACTTATGAGATAAAGTGAATTAAGATTTTGCGCTCTCGACTCAAATAAATCACTAACCAACTTCTATGTTTAAAATGGAAGAGAGCAAGTAACAACAAAGCTTCACCTCATACAATGTCTTTCCTAAACTTATCAAATATGGATTGTTCAAATCAAATTTAGACAATTCAAATTTTATTTTTTTATTCAAAAATAATTATTTTAATGAGTATGGAATCTAAAGTAAAGATAACCTTTTTAACTATTACTTTTAAAAATTATTTTTATTTAAAAATCTTCATGTTGAAAAAATAAAATAAAATCTGAACGTTATAGATCTGATAAGTTTTTTGATGAGCAGCCAAGCTAGTGAGAACGGAGGAGAGAGAGGATACTACATGATGCTACACATATCAAGTGAAGTTTTGCACAAAAAATGAAGGTGGAAGGAAGAAAAATGAAGAAACCAAGTAGGAACTAAACAGCAATAATACATCAATACTCTGTCAAGATGGCTTACATAAGGAGCATGTTTTATACTCTCATGAAATATCAGACATAAAATAATAGATCATACATATATATAGCCAAAGGATTATAGTTGCCCTTGTAGCTTTTGAGGGACTACCTAATTTGTGGAACAAGCATCATGACGGCCATCACCCTGTTCCTTCCTTCCGGCGCCATCACCAGAGCAACCACCGCCTGTGTGGACGGAGGAGCACATGAAGCTGCTGCTGATGAGCTTGAGTCCCATTTTTTGATGTGCTGATGGACAGAGAGACATAGGAGAAGGCAGACAAAAAGATGATAATGGGGTTTTATTGTAAGTAATGGGGCAAGTGGAGGAGAGAATGTTCTTGGCATATACTCTAAACTCCATGTCGACGCACACAACTGTGTGTTTTCCATTTTAGATTCCATGATGATATATCAAATTCGTAGTGACATTTTTTTAGGACTTGGTTAGGGTGTTCATTAGCTGATAAGCTAAGGAATGCAGAAGGAAAAGAGAATGAACCTAACAACTGAAATAACATAAGGCTACTAGTGTTCAACAAAGGACACCTCTCCCCAGAGATGGATATGTTAGGATACCTATGCAGACCAGAAATTGATCATTTTACAGCCATGAATATATTTAAAGAAAGAGTGAAATGAAATGATGCGACTGCATGTAAGGCCCATTCTCTCTCTCCGCGCGCGCGCGCGCACACATTCCCTTTTTTACCTCTAATCTTTTCAGTTTCATTATACACAGTCAATTTATGATTCAAGAAGATCCAGAGCCAAAGCTGTCAAGGACGTGATGGTTATCCACTGCTAAACTGTATGTGTCCACTCTCCAAGACATCGCCCTCATAATAACTAGCATCTTCATGAACTTTTGCAAGGATACCATAATGCTCATGTCCACGCTTGTCATGGAAATTACATAGCATCAGCTTCTTTCTTACACTTTGAAGAAGTGACTCTGTCTACTGGATTTCTTAGCTTCATAAGTAGCAGCTCTCAGTTAAAAAAATCATCAGCAAAGAGGTAAAGGAAGACTGAAGTATACTCTCAAGAAAATTATAGATAGAGATCTTTTTGTTAATAATCTACCCAAATATCTGGTTTATAATAAAGCACAATGATATCCTGTGATCTACACAACTGACTCCACCAAGTGAAATAAGACTTTGTTGTTGTTGTATAAGTAGTAGCCCTTGGTTGAATTAGTAAGGTTTGGTTGGCCATTACCACGAAGCAGCACTATAGAGGAAAGCCTCTGCCGAGATGCAATAGCAAACTCAACCTCTATGCCAAATTCTTTCCTCACCTATAAATCATTAGAATGAATATATAAACAAATGAACACAGATCACCGAAAAAATAAAAGAAAATAATTAAAAAAACATCTTTAACCTTATCCTTCGAAAGAAGCAAGACACAGTAAGGGCCATATTTAATTGCAGAAACAATGAATTCCAAACGCTTTCTGCAGAAACATATACTGGGCCACTCTAACTCCCGATCATTTCTGCAGTAAAATGCATGTAAGGGCTGAAAAAGTCCGCGTTCCGGAAACACAAGGAAGAGAACAATAATGACGTGAAATCTGAAGGTTTGCAACATATATGTTATACATAGAAACCGAAGTTTCTTCAATGCACGCAGGAAAATGCCCAGACATATGTGGGCCACAGCAACCTGAAACCTAGCATTCGTTCAAGTCTTTTTTCCTTCCCATCTTGTCGTTTGTAGGTAAAATACATTACCATTTGCTGAAATTGATTATATTCCAGGCTATGTTAGAAGCATAAAAGCAAAGTCATGAAAATTAGTAAATCCACAGTGGAAATCAAGATGTTCAAGTTTTATCACACAGCTTTCCACATGTTTGTTTAGAGGCTTGGTACTAGAACACGGTAAAGTATAAATCATACGATATAAGTCATAGGGGCTATCAAGTAATTCAATTCAGTACTAAATTTATTGGCAAAAAAAAAAAAAAATTCAGTACTAAATTTCATGTATAATATATCAAGGGAAGGTTGCTACTAATACATACTAACACATGCCCTCAAAGTCCAAAGAATGCTTTAATACCTGTTGTGAGATTAGCGGTAAAAACTACTTTTCTAACATGATTTACAGTCTGCAAATTATGCAAGGGCATAGTTTTGCCTCAGCTTGCGTAAACTGATTTTACAACACCAATGCAAAAAAGGCCTTGGCGGTTCAAAGAAGGGCAACAAAGGACAAGCATGCCCCCTTACAAAATGCTTATACTTCATAAATCATACTTCTAACCACTTGGTTTTCAATTACAAACACAATCAGTTTAGGAACGCTCATGAAACGACTGTCAAATGAAGGCCCATGAATAAATTTATCATCTCTGACGCATATGATGAGAAGAAATTGTGATTCAACAATTATCCTTGTAAGCAACGATAAAAATGCACCATAAGGTCTGGTAGAAGTCGTTGTATAAGTTCATGAGCCACAAGACGGAATATTTGCTCCCACTGATTCTGCTAACCTGAAAGCAATCATTTCATATCTCCTTGATTTTTGGTCATGACTTGTGGATGTATTGGAAGGTATGGTTGAGGAACATAACCCTCTTTTCTCAGTTCATGAAGAAGACAATTCAGAATCAAATAAATCTCAACAGACTGTGGGTGACTACCATCTGCAGCAGAGAACATATGGGTAGTGCTGTTGACATCAATCCAACTATATCCAGGGATCTTTTCAACTCCTTTTTCCTTCATTAAACTCCTTATCCTCAGAACATCTGTCCATTCTCCAGCACCAGCATGTATATTTGAGAGCAAGACATAATATCCCGAATTTTCTGGGTCTAATTCAAGAATATGTCTTGAAGCTAGTTTGGCAAGCTCAACGTTGCCATGTACCCGACAAGCTCCAATAAGTGTTCCCCAAACACCTGCATCTGGAGTAAATGGCATGCTCTTTATAGTATCAAAGGCCTCCTGCAAATGACCTGCACGACCATATAAATCTACCATGCATGAATAATGCTCCATTTTAGCAGAAATCCCAAATTCCTCAGTCATGCGATGGAAGTAGCATCTGCCTTCATCAACTAGGCCTGCGTGGCCACAAGCAGATATTATTACAAGAAAAGTAACATGGTCAGGACGAATTCCAATTTTTAACATCTCATGGAATAGATCAAGGCATTCTCGAGGATAACCATGATTCGCATATGCAGTGATGATGCTATTCCATGAAACTTCATTCTTTTGATCCATCGAGTCAAACACACATCGTGCCATAGCTAATTTTCCACATTTAGAATACATGTCTATCAACGCACTCTCAACAAGAGTGTCAGCATTGAATGCAGTTCTAATTATGAAGCCATGTATTTCTTTTCCATAATAGAGTGAAGGTAAATTTGCACAAGAAGAAAGAGCAGTTGATAGGCTCACAGAATCATACTTAGTTCCACTCATTCCCATTTGATGGAAAAGTTCAATGGCCATTTCAGGTTTCCCATTCTGTGTGAAGCTTGCAATCATTGAGTTCCAACACACACTATCTCTCTCAGACATTCTTCTGAAAAAATGATAAGCAAGATCCAGTCTTCCACTTTTTGCATACATGTCTGTGATAGCAGATCCGACATGGCACATATTATCAAGTCCATTTTTAAGTATGTTGCCATGCAATTCCTTCCCTAATTTCAGAGCAGCCAAAGCAGTACAAGCTGGCAAAACACTAGCCATTGTAAGGCAATTAGGCCTCATGTTCTCTTGAATTAAGCACCTGAACATATTTATAGCATCCATATTCAGCCCATTAAGAGCATATCCTGATATCATAGCAGTGCAAATGACAACATCAACAGCAGTGCTCTGTTGGAAAATCTTTTGTGCTGCATCCACATTTCCACCCTTGAAGTATATATCAATAAGAGCACACTTCAGGTAAACATCAAAAAGCATACTGTGCCGCAGTATATAGCTGTGAATTTCCTTACCATATTTGAGACTCCCAGATTCAATGACAGAAGGAAGGAAACTTGACAAAGTGATTACATCTGGTTTGACACCAGCAGAGATCATTTTATTGAACAAAGGTAAAGCCTCATCTGTAAAGCCATTTTGTACATATCCAGCAATTAACCCATTCCAACTCACAGTATCAGTCTGTCGCATCACATTGAACATCTGGTGTGCATCAAAAAGGTTTCCACACTTAGAATACATAGCAAGCAGTGTGTTGGCTACTTGGGAATCAAACTCAAAACCACTAACAACAACTAGACTATGAAGCTGACTGCCAAAGTAATGTATCCCTTTTGAGGCACATACGGACAAAATAGAACAATATGTGACTGCATTGGGTTTATTATCGCATTTCTTCATCTCTTTAAAAGTATCAATAGCATTGTTAGAATCTCCATTTTTAACATATCCATCGAGCATGACATTCCACAAAATGCCATCTTTTTGAGGCATCTTATCAAATAAGCATTTTGCATCGTGAATATAACCATTTTCTGCATACAACTTGATCAATGAACTACCAACAAACAAATCCATATGATAGCCCATCAATTTAATAGTATTATGAATCACCTTGCCCAATTGAACATTATTTAAGCCACTACAAGCTTTAATGACATAAGGAAATGTATATTTATCAGGGGAAATTTTACTGCCCAACATCTTGAAGTAAAACAACAGCGCAAAATTGAACCAACCCATCATTGTAAGCCCTCTTATCATCCAATTCCAGGGAAGCGCATGGCACAGTTCAAGTCTGTAAAACATGTTTCTAGCATCCTTGATGCTACCACTAAGAGCATACATTCCAAGCATCTTCACATTAAGACTATTACTCTTTATTCCACTGGTAATCATCTGCGTGTGAATTTGTCTACCTTGGTGAAGTACAGAAGTATCATAAGAAGAGCGCAATAGTAATGCCAATTGGCTTGCGATAATCTCTTTAGTATTTGACGATGAGCCAACTTGTTTCAATACATTGCCACAAGTGTTCTGTATGTCCAAAATTGGATTTTGAAACTGCAACGTCTGAGAAACCTTGTCATAAAATGAATATATTTTCCTCGAACAATTCTTTTCCACTTTGAGAATAAAATCGTTATACATACTTTGAGATCAAACCAAACAGATTTCCTTCCCCAGCCACCGGATCCCCAATAGAAAGGGATGGAGTATCAGAATTGCCCGCGTATCTTACATTGGTACATGTGTGACACTGTTGGATAAGTATTCTTTATGGTGTATGTATAGAGCATAAATACAGTTTGCATATAGCTTGCGTACTCCAGTTGACATGCTAAAGCAATTTCTTCACTAAAACACACCGGAGCTTGTTCTTCATCACAGGAAATTACTGTCTTTTCTCTTCCTTTTCAGATTTGGTGAGCGCGTGTGAGTGAAAGTTGTTACCAGCTATTATCCAATAATCATCAGAGTACAGCCAAGAAAATCAGAGTTGATATGAATTCTCTCAATGCAAACTAGTTATTGAGGATAGCCAACTCACATAAACCATTTCTTTGAAGGACTGAGGGTGCTCTTCGGGTTGTTATGGATATCTTCCTCATACCATCCTCACCAACCCTTGAATTGAATGGACTGAAACCATCGTCACCCTATAAATACTCACTTCTATGAGTAAGAACAACCTCTTTGGAATGGGAGAACAAGCTATAACGAAAGCTGCAAACAATGACTTGATATGGATTTCCAGTGAGGTCACAGCGAAATCATGTGAAGTCTAACCAAAAAATTGAGTTCTGTCTCCCTGAGCAACAATAAAAAAAGAACACAACCTTCAGCAAACCCCAACAAAAAACAAATCGCAGAAATATATTGACCCCCACTCCCACCCCAAAAAAATATAACATAAAGCTAGTATTTAAATTGTGATCACCATGAACAATTAAATATCAGTGTCAGGTTTTAAAAAACAAAAAAGATAAATAGAATCCATTTACCCAAAAACTAGCATCTAGCACAAATTTAACAGAGACTCATCAAGCAGATTTAAAAATGAGAAGGAGAAGGAACTCGAGTAGAGAGACATGTAACGCACACTCCTGAACCTGAGAAAGCAATTTTGATAGATGAGGTAAAGGGATATGAAAGTGGAAGAGTAAAAGCTAGGGAAGGTCAGGAGGAGGAATTTGAAAATTTTTGGAACACATGAGAGCGAGTATCATATCCCATGAATGGAACCTTACCTCCCTAAACGATGATGTGACGGCGACACTTGGTGACGGCGTGAGCAAGCACAATGGGCAACTGGTGAATGACGAGTGGGGTGAAAACAGGCTGGTCGGCCAGCTCCACCCCTAACAGGTCAAGCTTGTTTTGTGTGAGATTGACCTGTAGCCTGTTACAGGCTTTTTTTAAGCCTGAGTCTGGCTGTAAAAGCCTGTTTTCTAATCAAGAGGCTAACAGGCTACAAGCAAAGGCCTAAAACAAGCCGAAAACAGGCCTGCATATAAAATAATTTATAGATCACAAAAATCAATTAAAATCATTCGAAATACATAAAAATGTTATAATCTAATTAATCACCAAGGCACAACCTAATAATACAACAATTTAGCAAACATAAAATGTCTATTGTTACAGCAATTCTTCAACACCAACAAGATAAAGCATAGCAACTAGCCACAAAACATCAAATCTTCAACATGATTTTCTTCTTGTTCTACTCTCAAATGGGGATGACATTAACTAGAACTAAAACATACAAAGAACCAAGCAGAATCAAGCTCAACTTTATTGGTCCAACCAAGTAGAATCAAGGTAATCTAAATTAAAATCAAAACTGCAAATAGGATAATGATATGCAGCCATATGTATCTTTTTTTAAAGAATGAAAAAAAAGTACCTTAATTAATTAGTTCATAGTTGGTCTTCTCCTCAAGTAGAGTATATGATTTCTTCGTAGAAATATATATTGGGCCAGTTTGGAAAAGCGGTGGTGAAATGTTTTTACCAGTTACCAAGTAAATGTGTGAAGGAGATTATTTTGTTTTGTGAAAAACACTGTTGAATGTACGTTTGGGGTGTTTAGAAGCTTTCCCAAACACCCCCATTATATCCACGGATATTTTTGCGTTTCAATTATTAGTATTCTTTTGTACGCCTTCTTGTTCTTCTCTTGTTATCCTTATCTTTTCCATGACTGGCTCTTCCTCATCCATTCTAATTCAGTTTCTTCCATATTTTCACCCACCACTCACTTCACCTCATCACCTTTATCATCTCATGAGTGTAAACTCCTGCAACCAGCAACCTTTTTTATTCTCTCATCCTCTTTTTCTCACACGTACACACCATCACCTCATTGACCACTACTTATTCAGAATTGAATTATGTGCAAATTATTTTATGTGAAGTGAATAGGCGGCCTTCACAGGAAACATAGCTGCAAAAGAAATATCAGATCATTCTTGATGTTTTCTTTTGGAAAAAAAAATATGGGTTATCCAATTTTGGGTGTAAAAAGGAAAGTGGCCACAGCCCTGGAGCTCATGAAATTGAAAAGAAAGATTTTCTTTTCTTTGTTCAAAAGCCTGAGAAATTTCTGAACCCTAAGCGGTACAATTCCCTCCTTGAGGCCACAGCCCTGGAGCCAATGAAAAACAGAGAACGCTCTGATTCAATATATTGTGCAATGGTGGTCAACATTTGTTAGGACCGCTTTTGGTAACTTAGGAAAAACATGAAATAGGGGAAACATACTTTTATGGTCTGCACTTTGACTTGTTATTTTGGAGAAAGAAACATAAAACAGGGTGGCTAAAGTGGTCAAGTCTATAGGTTGGAGACTGTGAGAGGTACTTTTTAGGTTCTATAAATCTACCTTTCAGTAGAGCAAGAGCAGGGATGAATTGAGGATTAAGTCTGGGCCCTTTGGGTGGAGAGTGCCATTCCTCTCGAAAGATTGGCAAGTGTTAGAGTTGTCTATGTTTTACTGTGAGAGTGAGTTGTGTGTGTCTGTAGCTTTGTCCATTACATTTGGAGTCTGTAATTGTTCTTTCCGTGTCAGTGTACAAGTGTAATAGTTTATCTATCAAGGTGATCAAGTCTTAGATTTTACTCATAAATTTGTGTGTAAATCTGTCTTTATACCTCAGGGCCACAACAACATTCAAGTTGGCTGTGTTTATACCGTTCACCGTTCAAGCGCGATTCAGTTCAAAAGGAAGAAAAAAAAATCAATTGACGCTGAAGGGAATACAAATAAGATAAGAGAAACAAATCTAAATCACAGATAACATTAACACTGCAGCAAATAAGCAATAACAGTGAGGCATCAACACAGAACACGTCACACCCTTTCCTTAATTACCCATTATAAATCCTCTTAACTCATAGAAGAAATTAATCAACGCAAAAGAGTCCTACTTTTATAAAATATCCTTTTTACTAAATCATTTAGAATGGGATTTTTTTTTAACTTTTTTAAAACAACTTTTATATGAAGTTGTTTTTCAGATAGATTCACTGAACCAAGTTTGATCCTGGGTCATTAATCTATAATTATAGTATGAAAAATGTTTTTCTTTTAAAAAGGAGCTTTCTCTATGATCTGCTTGCATTAACTTATTAATCTCTATTCGTTATCCGTTGAGTATAACATTTATCTGTATCTTGTGGGGAGATATTCCCTCACAGCCACATTCAGTCTCATATCCACTATATACATAATTTATACAAATATATATATATAACCATCTAAAAATCATTTGGCCAACTAAAAATCTGTCCAAAGCCAGCTATCCAGAAAGTTCAATGCAAACAAATCAACCAGAAAACCCCAGCTTTCTGCATCAATCTTTAAAAATCCATAACTTTATCTGGAAAATTGCAATTGTAATGATTAGAAGTTCCATTTAAAGCTCCCGTCATCCTTTACAACGGATAAATAGCATCAAATTATGAGCCTACTACCATAATTTTCTCACAAATTCCTACTGCTTATTTGGCAAAACATTATTTTCCAGATTTTCTATCCAAACTTTGAAAATCCATAACATAATCTATAAAATCCCAAATGAAGTGCTTCAAAGCTCTATCTAAATCTGTTTTTATCCTCTACAAAGGAAAAAAAAGCCCATTATTAAATCTAAGTCCTTGGCTCACAAAAGTAATAAATTTCCTGCTGCACATCTGGTGAAACTTAGCAGTTCCAGCTTTCTGAACCAATATTTAAAAATCCATATCATACAATCCACTCACCCAAACAATGTATTCTAAGACTCATTTTAAAGTTTAAGATGTCTATCTCAAGCTTACCAAATTTCATGAGCACAAGAGATCATTAGCTCTAGTTTTAGCTCATATGAAATCAGAGGCTCAAAACTTAACTCCTCTGATAATTTACTGCTTTACTATCCTGAAATCAGATTTTTAATTCAATCTTAAAGTGCCTATACCTCATTTATGCCTTTACAAAACAGCGGCAATCTTGGTCCTCAAACAGCCCACAAAAATCAACAACTATCCAACCCTTACCATAAAAAAAAAAAAAAATTCCCAGCCACCAATATCAACTTCCAAAACCTTTTAATGCAGATTTATTAATCTCCACAGTCTAATAACACTCACCAGTATCATAATGCCTCCAACTTTAATCCTTATTCAATAAAAGCTTCCCTTTTGCATCATGAAGCATTTTTCTTAACTTAAACCAGCTCCAAGCCTTGGAAAATGAAACTGGACAGCAATGTATTAACCCATGAAATACCTCAATTCATAAAATTATTCCTTCTTTACCATTCATACACATCCACAGCAACCAATATGTATACACGCACGCACAAGTATATACATATAAAAACTCAAAACCATGCATGTTAATTTATTTTCCTTAATTTTCAAAAAGGCCAATCATTTCTCTCAAATTTCCCCAAATTCCAGAAAATAGGAGTGATTCCTTAGTCTCTGTTTTTTTCCGACCCTCACATGCAGTAGCCAAAATCAACACGTAAGATCATTCTTTACTCTTTTTTTTCCCTTCTGGAAATCCAAAGCCTCACTCCCTTTCTCGGCCCAGAGACTGAAGATGAAGAAGGAATACTGTTCACAAACACTAGACACAAGCTCACAGATCACAAGCCCAAGAAATTTCCACATGCGTGGCTATATTTAGTTGCAAAAAGCTTCAATCTTTCTCATGAAGTGATTTAGTAGGTGGAAATCTTCAAATTTATTACTTTTGATTCAACCCAAAAACCCAAAACATCAAAAGTTGAAGAAACTGAGGGTAAAGGAATGTTCAGGAGACTCACCTGAACCCATATCCGTGCTTGCATGTGTCGTCGGACCCCTTCTCCAGCAAGCACCAACTCCGGCAGCCTCTCCGTTCTCTACCTAGCTCCGAGTTGCAGAAAAATGAACACCGGGAGATGAAGATGACGCTGTTGCCGAGGGGCATATTGGGGGGGGGGTGGATTTACAAGTTTGCCCCACACTTTCCGTTTTTGCAACTTGGTCCCTTTTTATTTAGAAATGATAACTCTTATTCAATAAGTAACTTTCACTTAAAATTTGACTTCTTAGTAAGAAATTATTCTGATAAATGCTGGGCAATTATTTATTTTCTAAAATTTTCTGAAAATAACTTTTGACCCCAAAATTTTATCCTTACTAATCCAAAATTTTTGTAAGTGCAGCTCAAAAGCGACGAGCAACGGCGATGCAAGTAAAACTTAAAGGTAACCGGGGAAGGTGATGTGAATAAAGATGAAAGAGTGAAAGGGACTATGACCTGCGATGCGACTCTGGAGGCTGGAATAGAGCAATGATGCAATGAAGTAAACAAACAAAACATTAGTTTGCTATCCATACTTTTTCCAATTTTTAATTTGATGCATATGTCTTTTTTCTCTTAATTGAATGTTTTAATTATAATCTGTTAATGGTGTTAGTTCTTGTACATGGGCTAACTATGCTAACAAAATAAAGTTACAAGAGTTAATGATAATAAAAAAGTAAAATTAAAAAATTAATTAAGAGAAAAAACACACAGGTACCGAATTAAAAATTGAAAAAGTATAGATACCAACAAATATGTATTACCAATAATTATTATTTAAATAAAATGAGTTTATAATTGTAGAAATGTATAGTAGATGATAAAGAGAAGTGTTGATGGAGTGGTAACAATTATTAATCATAACTTGTAGGTCCAAGTTCGATCCTTCTCCAACTCTTCCCTCTCATTTTTAATCGTTTTTAACCATTAAAATTATGTTTTTTAATTTAGCCAAACACCTTTTTTTCTCTACTATATATTTCGGCAAAAAGACTATAGTTTGATATTGAAAATCATGATTTTCTATAAGATATTTTATCTATTTTTTGATAAACTATTTTCCAAATGGTGGGAGAAGTGACTTTTTGGTATAATCTTTTTTGGAAAAGGAACTTTGAGTAAAAATTGGAATATGTAATGTGATTTATATTTGGATAAACATTAGATAATCAACTTTTTATGAAAAGAAAAACTTATTTAGATAAACGATGAAGAAGTGACTTTTGATTAAAAAAATGATGTAAAACGACATGAACCTCATTAACTAATACATATATATATTGTTTTATATATTACAATAAAATTAGGGAAAAATAAAATGATAAAAAAATGAAATAAAGTGAACTATATGTAAATTAAATACCACTAAAAAGTAAAATTGTTTGAATTTCCCAATCACATCCGGTCATATATCCTATTTTTCATGTAGGTTTATATTTTTTTTCCAAATCATGTAGGTTTATATTTAAATGAAAATATTTTCAAGCAATTTTTTTGCTGAGAAAAAATTTTGTTTATTTAATTCGATTAGAAACAGTGAAAATAATATTTTTGTGTTATTTTTAATAAAAAATTAAAAAGGATATTGATTATGTGTAAACAATTGCTCCATGGATATATGGGGTAAGCCTACATGAAAAATAAGAAATAAAGAAAGTAAATATTTATCTCCCCCGTATGCATTACAGGGAGATGTTGTAATCATGTAAACCTTAGCTTTCTCCTTTCTTGCTTTCTCATCATTCTCATCTCTATGGATCCCATAGACTAAGGCTCCGTTTGGATAGCCCGTTGAAAAAACGGACACATATTCCGAGGCAGTTTATGTGAGAGGAAAAGTGTCTCGGTAAGCGCACCCGTTATGCAAACGGGTAAAACAAACAGAGCCTAAAAGCATGTCCAACTCTCCGCAGAAGCATCTTTGACCTCCTTCTGCAAAAAGGAGCTTTTATGGTGGAAGGAATTTAGGATCAACGTACCCTACCAAAAAAATGTCATTTAACGATAGAAAATCCGTGTTAAATGGTTATTTTTCATCTTAAAAACGAGGGTTACTAATATTTTTCGTCGTTAAATAAAAATTTTCTGATGAAAAATAGTTATTTAACGATTGATTTTTCCGTCGCTAAATGATATTTTTCTGGTAATGACAATGTCAAACACATGCACTATCCATTTCATTCCCAAAAGTAGCTTTTTAGATAGCTTAACGCCATCCCAATCACACACAAAAAGCTATTCTCTTAAATGACTTTTATAACTTTACCTTCAGAAGCAATTCTTCAGAAACTAATCAAAACACAGCCTTAGGCCCTTAGCTAGTAAGGTGACACTAGTTTATAGACAGCTCTAATGAAATGGTTGGGGGATTGCAAGTTTGCAAATGAGATTGAAAGCATGAGAATGTGTGTGCGGCTTTTTTAAGCAAAACCTAGAAGCATTTGAAAGGCCTTGCAACACTTGAAGCTAAAAGCATGCTTAAAAAATGTAAGCTTTTAAATATATTTAAAAGAAAATGCATCTAAATTTTTATATAAAACCTGTTTGAAAAAGCGGTAAAAAAGTGATTTTACAATATATGTAAAATATTATTTTGATTTATAGAAAACACTATTAAACGTGTGTTTGGGGATCACAAGCCCTTACCCGAACAAACACATGACCTACGCTACCATCGAGCCCTATCAACCCCAAAATCCCAATACGAAAAAAATATTTAAAAATGTATTTTTACATAAGTTGAGATAAAATTTCTCTCGCATACTTATATGAAATTTCGTAAAATCCTTTATAAAAAAAAGCCAATCCAAACACTAACGACTGCGCAACCGAATTAGATTTGAGAATGCAAGTGTTTATACCTGTGTATATGTATTTCTTCAACTTTCTATTATTTTTGAGAACGCAGATGTTACAAAGAGGCAATTTCAGACTTTTAGACTTAATATGAGATAGATTTTTATATTATGAAAGGAACAGTGTTGGATTTGATGTGCAAAACTTAGTTTTTTTAGAATAACATAATTTCTGTGTATATGTATTTCTTCAACTTTCATCTTGTTTGATTTATTTTTTAAAAAACAAATCTGCATACGTTCTGAATAACATAATTTCCAAATACACTAGATCTTTGAACATTCCCCATACGTGCTGAACTCCAGCCATTAAAAAAATGGGAAATTTATCATTAGGTGTTAAATAACCCAATTAATGGATAAAAGGTTCTAAAAATTGGTAAAGTTACCATCAGGTTCTAGCAGTAGCTAGTCTGGTTGTTATTAACGGCTGATGAAGTTGTTAATAACAACCGGATCGGCTACTGTTGTGACCTGATAGTAATTTTATCAATCTTTGAGATCTTTTGTTCATTAATTCCTCTATTTGAGACGTCATGGTAAATTTTTCAAAAAAAAATACATAAAAATATGTATTATTTATTTTTTTTACTTGAATTGACCAAAAACCCATGCTTAACCCAAGGAATGTTGGGGTACGCTGGTAATTCAACAACTAACGCATGATGGGGAAATTATCCCTCTTCGCTCAATAACAATTAACATAATTTCCATGTTTCCATAATTATCTCCTGTTTTCCCCTTCCTTTCATCTTAAACAAACTTTAATATGATTAAAAAAATCTTATTATTTCCCACTTTAAGTACTTAAATCAGATTTTCATATTATAAACGTTATTATTTTTATTCAAAATTTTGGGTCATTACATGAACCTAGCACTGAAAGGTAATTAGCACACTTAAATTCCACAAAGCCATTGGTTGACCTTTAATACAAATCTACAATGAATAAAAAATGTTAATTATGAATTAAAAAAATTGTCCTATTTTATTTTCAGGGTTGATAAAAAATTAATATATTTGGTTGTGGTTCTGCACTTATTTGATTATTCCATGAGTATTTGAACGTGGACCAACTATCACCATATTCCATCATGTTTATCTGCCTATTGGATTGGTTTTTAACCTTGGACAAGTTAAGAGAGAACTCATAACTTGGTTTGACTCATTCTAATAACTAGGCCTAGTCTTATTCAACTCGATCAAGAAAAACAATCTAATGATATGAATAACAGATTGATCAGACTTGTCAACTGGCAAGATTATCAGACCGATTTTCAGGTTAATATATCAGAGCACTTGGTTCAGTTCAATCCGTTACATTTATAAGAAAAGAAAGAAAGACCCTCACGTACATTAGAACCATGTGCTCTCCTCCTCACTCTCCAATCTCATCAAACCATCAAATCTGACACCAACCCCTTTTCTCACCTTCGCTCTTCCTAACTCCTCGTTAGCTCACTTTATGCATGTTTGGCAACAACTTTTTCTCAAAAGTTCTAAACTTTAGTGTTTGGTAACTTCTTTCAAAATACAATCTGAATAAAAAAACTCATTTTTGACAGAACAAATGTACTCAAAATAAATGCATTTTGCCAAAATGCATTCATTACCATCCTCCTCTCTCTCCTTCTCTCTTCTAACATTGTATCAATTACCTCTTATATTAGCATATTACTGCATTGGCCATGTCTTTTCTAACCTTGTATGTGACCCTAGAGATTTTTCGACCCATGGGAATTTGAAATATGTTGATGCTATGAATTTTGGAGATGCATTTGCAAATGTCTTGCTTATGGGTTTTATTGAGACAAAATAATAGCAACAAGTTATTATTAACTTGATTAGATGTCGAACGATTGTGATTCCCTTCAATTAAAAGATACATATACTTAGCAAAAAAAAAATTAATTGTTGGATGATCATTTAATGGTGGTCCTTCATTCTATGCTCATTTCTATTCAATGAGATCTTACTTTTTGGACAAATATTTTTATTGAGCTTGTGTGAGAATATGGCTTACTTCCTGGTTTCACATGTGGTCAAGGCAGTCTTCCTTATATTTTTCTCTCTTGACACGAAGAGGTTTTCTCATTATAACTCTAGGTTGTGCCTACTATTAGAGTGTTTGGTATCGATTGGTTAGGGTGCTCATCAAAATCATGAGCTTCTCCAACCCATTAGATCTGAATAGTACAAATATGATTTTTTTATTTTTATGAAAAACTTATTTTATTGGATATAAAATCTAAAATAAAATTAATCTCTTAACTAAAATATTTTTAAATAATGATTTTTATTAAGAAAAAAAGGCCATGGTTGAGGTTGTTTTGGTTGGGGTTAATTTATAAGTAATTATTTTTATTTTTTATATTGGTTGATTGATTTGAGGAATGTTAAATATGCTAAATAAATTACTCAAGTACAACATAGATTTCATGATCTCTCTAAAATACTTCTATATATACATCATTAGATTATATATTAATTCACAAATTATACAAATTAATTTAGAAAAAAATAATAGATATAAACACTTTATATTAAACTTCCTTAATTAAAAAATTAATTAATTGAATCTCATATTAAGGACCAGAGTTGTATAGTTTTAATTTTTCTTTGTAAACTATCACAACATATACATATAATATCATAAAAGATTTGATAGGGTTTTACATTGGTTGTTGAAGCTTAATACAACCCTCATCTCTTACAAGGACAGAGCTAAATATATGTGTGTATATATCCCATTGTATTTTTCTTGGAGTTCTCGCATTCTATTCCCTTAGAATGGTCTTGACGTACTCTTGAGCCACCCATGTTAATTTCTTCACATCTACACCTTGATAACAAGTTTTTTTTTTCATGGAAAGTTTAGGTGACGTCTTGGGGCTTCCCAAAGGTTAGCGTATATGTTCAGATTGTACATAACAATAGTAATATTTGAACTCATAACCTTGTATGTTAACAAGGAGGTAATGTCATGATCATTAAGAATTTGAGCCTAGAAAATAATCCAAGAGAAGGCTATAATGGACCTGAAGAGATTGGACCGTGGATATGGTTCAAAAGAATACCACAGAAGTATTTGGTGTTACCTTTTTGTTTAAAAAAAAATATTGAGATAAAAAAGGAAAAAATATATTATTAACCTATAAAATAAAATACATGAACATATTTATGTTTTTAAAAAAATAGGTTAGGTGGGTTAGCTTGTCACAACATACGGGTTTGGCACCTGTACTATGGTGGGTTGGCAAATCCCACTATTAACCTGCGGATTCAACCCGTATTACCAACTCTAGCCGTAAGCATAAGTGTCTATTTAGATTAGTAGTGGAAACTATTCTTTCAAGATGATTTATAATCTTAGGTAAGGATATGAATGCAGTTTTATTTCGATTTATATAAACGTGATTTTTTTAACACTATGACAAATATATCCTAAAATGGCAAAGGCTAAAATGGAGGAGTAAGTAAATGATTTTGGGAACCTCTTCTTTCTGATTGGCTCTCTCTCCCTCTAGAAACTTTCTTCTACTTTTATATTGGAAAAACAGCTTCTACCGTTAATTTAAACGGGCACAGTGCTATCCCTCTTTATGTTCATTTGAATAGAGGGGAGAAATGCATGATATTTAAAATGATAATAATATCGTTTTTTAATTTTTAATCCATTTTTCGAAGTAGTGATATGAAGAATAAATTTAAGGGTTAAGTAACATTGTTGCCATGAAAGTATACACGTTGGAGCACTGAGTATCCGGAAGTTTTCTTGGGACAAGATTCACCCCGGAAGTTTATAAAATGTAGCATTTTTCACCTGAAACAACGGATCCTTAACTGACGTTTGCCTTCATTCGAAAAAGACATGTGTTATTCGAATGAAAGCTTCCTCTTCAGCGTAAAACTCATTCAATCGAATTTTTCCCCAACGTTTTAGATTCAATCAAATATAAAAGTCAAGATTCAATCGAATCAGTTTATATTCATTTAAGTCATGAATTTTCTAAACCTTATTTTTCCCAACGGTTTAGAAATTGGGAAAAAAGGTTTAGAAAGTTTCATTTGAATGAGTTTACTCTTTATAAATGTTTATAAAGCTTAAATTTCAAAATACTGTAACTTCTTCATTTCATCTCCAAATTTGACAAATGACTATCATTGGAAAGCCTATTGAGTCTACTTTCAACTGGCATAAGTTTCACAATAATAGGATTTGTGCTTTGAGAGATATGATCAAAAAACTAAACATGTATCAGGAATACGTTCAATCCAGATATATGTTCAGTTTTTTATAATATCTCTCAATATAGATATTCAATTGATTTGAAACTTATTCCATTTGAAACTAGACTCAATGCGCTTTCCAATGATAGGTCATTTGTCAAATATGGAGCTGAAATGAAGAAGTTACAACATTTTGAAGTTTAAGTTTTCTAAACCATTTATAAAGAGTAAACTTATTCGAATGAGTTTTATATTAATTCGAATGAGACTTTCGAAACCATTTTCCCCCCACTTTCTACACCGTTTAAGGAAAATACAGTTTGAAAAGTGGAAAAAAAATGGCTTAGAAAGTCTCATTCGAATGAATATAAAACACATTCGAATGAGTTAACTCTTTATAAACGGTTTATAAAGCTTAAACTTTAAAATGTTGTAACTTCTTCATTTCAGCTCCACATTTGACAAATAACCTATTATTGGAAAGCCCTTTGAGTTTACTTTCAAATGGAATAAATTTCATAATCATAGGATTTGTGTTTTGAGTGATATGATCAAAAAACCAAACATATATCAGGAATACGTTCAATCCAGATATATGTTCAATTTTTTGATCATATATCTCAATCCAGAAATCTAATTGATTTGAAACTTATTTCATTTGAAACTACACTCAAAATTCTTTCTAATGATAGGTTATTTGTTAAATTTGGAGCTGAAATGAAAAATTTACAGCATTTTGAAATTTAAGCTTTATAAATCATTTATAAAGAGTAAACTCATTCCAATGTGTTTATATTTACTCGAATGAGACTTTCTAAACCATTTTTTACCCCAACGATGTAGAAAGTAGGCTTTCTACACCGTTGGAGGAAAATACGGTTTGGAAAGTGTTGGAGTATTTTTTAAAAATGAAAATATGTGACTTTTAAATAAAAAGATGTGATTTTTAAAGGAAGAGATGTGATTATTTAAAAATGTTGTGTCCTTATAAATTAACTAATTTATAAATTAATTAGTTTATTTGAAGGGGTGTGTAGTGGGTTGTAATTATAAAGTCATGCATCCCTACATATCATAAAGGTGCAACTTTTCATTGAAAAGTCATATGGTTGTGACTTCTTGAAGTGGTATGGTTGTGACTCTTAATTGAAGAGACATTATTTCCAAAAGGCACCACTTCAAGACATCTC
>JANTPZ010146358.1:0-14762 GCA_025593235.1 Vachellia pachyceras
AACACAAAAACAGAGCACACAACTTCCTATTTCATACCACACCATTTAAAACCTATCCACACCATTTAATACTACACATTGCATCTTACTAGCTTCCCCATCAAAGTTGAGAACAATAAATTAACATCAAATAGTTAAACCCACCTGAACCCTTTCATCAAACCACCTATACAGGGCACAATCGCACAGCACAACTTCTCCAACAGTTAGGGCAAAAACGCACAGAAACTAGGTGGAAGAACAAGATGGAAGATCAAATCTTTGGAAGAACAAGGTGGAAGACGGTTATGCTGCTCACTCTAGTGACTTCGTTGTTCTCCGTCCTACACTCTTCCCGCGCGAATAGAGATGAAGAGAAAGCCACCAGCAGATTTCTCTTTTCAAGCATCAAGGGTATCTGTGTCTTTTCCCTCTTGAAATTAATTACACGCTGGTATCTTGGGACTGTTGACTAAATATTTTAAAATCTAGGACCATTTGATAAATATCTTTGCTGTGTGGGACCAAACAATAAATTTCCCTTTTTTTAATACTTGTTTGGTGTAATATTAAAAATAATTAAAATTATGGTTTTTGGTTATTTTTAATGTAAGAACTATATATAGTCATTTTTAATTACCAAAATATTTCTTAATTTACCCAATATTTGAACTTCTTTAATGTTTGAGCCTAATTCAAATTAATGAGCCTTAAAAAGTTTCATTAAATAATTTTGGATCTTTAAGAAAATTGAGAAGACTTGAATAGCGAGTTAAAGTCACTACCTATGCGAGGCTGTACTACTGTAGCTCAAAAAGTAGGAATATGCAAAATTCAACCATCCAACGCCAGGCTTCTGCGCCTTTAGAGTGTAGGAATGGGAAAGCGGGCCAACCCGTGAGCACACTAATGGGTTGCAGAAATGTAACCTCAGCCTGCATCAACAGCCGTCAACTTGTTAAAAAATATTTTTTTTCTATTTTTATCTAATTTTTATAAAATTTGCGTAATTACATGATTTTTTTCAATCTTATCAATAAATTTTAAATAATTTTATAAAAATAGAATTTAGTATTACTTTTTTTTAAAAAATATTGGGATAAAAAAGTTAAAAAATATAAAATATATATTTAAAAATAAAAAAGGGTTGGCAGGCCAGGCTGGTAGGGTAGGTTGGGAGAACCCACCCGCCAAAAGCCAGCACGAGCCAGCACCTTTTAGGCGGGCCCAACCCGCATTACTAACCCTATTAGAGCGTTTCACAATTCTTCAAAGTACTGTTCATAGTCACGATCCTGTTCATACCGATCATAAAAGCACGTTCACATAAGCGAAACAAGACTTCTCGTATTTCGTATGCTATAAATCATGTTGAAAAATTACTTCTATCACCAATTCAAGCAGTCACTATTTATGGTTGTTCATACATATGGTTGTTCATGTGGCTGTGCATATTTCTTATTTTTACATTTATCTCCATAAGTTATTTTATATTTAGTTATGTTCAACATTTGAGTATTTAATTTGGCAATCACATTGCTGAGCTTGCCTTTGTAGAACCCAGTAATTCATCCTCATTTGTCAAGAAATTAGGTTTAATTCTAATTGCAAGCCTTGTAAGTTGTAAGTATGTGTTTGGGAAATCCATTGAGAGAAATGAGTTACTGCTTCCGAGGTGATTTTATAAATTTTGAGACAGTTTTTACAAATTTTAATATAATTTTATTTTAACTTACGTACATCGTTAGAAGAAAATGAATTCTCAAATAAACACTTACTCTTTACGCCTACTTCCAAGTTGTTCTTTCAAATTTGCTCCGTTACACAAACAATGCATCATTTTCATGCTGTACAGTTAGATAACTAGAAATTATTGCATGAAGTGGATGTCGGCCTTATCTATAATCTGACCAATCAAATAATATGGCTATGAAGGAAGGCAGGAAGCTCTCATAATTTGAGTGTTTTTCTTTAAAAAGAAAAAAAAAGAGAGTACATTTTTAACTCTTCCGTGTTGAAGGAATCTTCCTTATATTAATTTGAAAACAATATTTTTTTGTCAACCTGAAGTAAAGTAATTCCAAAATATATTATCCTCTCTTGGTTGATATATTTTTGTTAATTAATTTTTTTGCCTCTTTTAATTATGAAGAGACGAACTACGTACGTACCTCTTGGTACATATATAAGAAAAAAAGGATTAATTACGACGAGAGAGGACAGATTCACACAAGACAAGATAATAATGTTTAATTAATCCCAATTATTGCTTGGCAAAAAAAAAAATTAATCCCAATTATTGATAATTTTACTATTTTTAAATTCTTTTTTTTGCAAGCAGGTCCCTTTCTCCTGAAGAACCACCCTGGGCTGGGAATGTGACGTTTTATAATTCGATTTGAGCCAATTTTATTGGTTCCTCTAGTCTGATTGGCATTCCCAAGCTTCATTACTTGATCTTTTAGCCTTCTACATTTTTCAACGGCCACGTCTCGTTTTGACTTTTGACGGAAAGGATAAGGATGATTTTACAGATTTCGAGATACTTTTATATTAGTTTGCTTGCATCGTTGGAAAAAACATTTTCCAAACAGACACAATATGCGTGTTTGAAAATTTGTTGGGAGTATGATTTTACGCAAACTAAGGTAGATATGTAAGATGAGTTTTGTATCGAGCACAATACGATTGTTATATAAAATTAAATTTTAAGAATTTATATGAAAATTAAGCATGTTTGTCACATTATTTGAAACATTTTTAAATATTTCACATTTAGCCTAAATTAAGATTTTTGGTTGAAAAGTGCACAAATGTGACAAGGTGCATTCGTTGCACTAGAGAATTTCCCCCCGTTTTTATTCATCATTGGCCGGCTATAAAGTCATGTATTATAAAAAAAAATAACTATGATTATTATAAAAAAATCGCCGTTTCAGATTCAGAGCTTATTTGGCTTCCCATTCTGAAATCTAGATTTAGTTTCAAAACATCAGTTTTGTCCTAAAACCCAGGTTTTGTCCAAGTATTCATATTTTTCAGAAAATATATTTTGGATATAAAACTTTGGTTTAAAACTTAGATTTTAAAAAATATTTTCTTGTCAAATCACACACTCTCTCCAAATAAATTTTTTCTTTCCTACTTTTTATTTCTCTCTTTTCTCTTTTCTACATACTTTTAGCCTCGAACTCCGTAAAAGTATTATTGTTTTAAAACCTATGTTTTACCTCGAAATCTGTAAAAACTATTCTCCAAAACCTAGATTTTACCTCGAAATCCGTAAAAGCTATTTTGAAAAGGACTTCCAAACAAGCCCTAAGAATGCTAGGTTAGAACACTAAAAAGATACCTCAATCAAAATGAATCTTTATTAAGTTATAATTAAAGGAATATCTAAAAAATAGTAAATTTAAAAGTAACTATTCCTTTTTATCTCCATATAAAAAAAGAAGATACACCCACTAATTTAGATTTAGAATCACTCCATATAAAAATTAAAAAAAAGGTATATACCCACTAATTTAGCTTTAGAATCTTATCTAATAATCAAAACTACTGATCTTGGAGCACCCACATAGCAAAAAGCTATAAGCATATACATGTTTGATCTTTTCTGTTTGGATACCTTCTCCACTAACAGCATCCAGTTCCATAGCTTCCCAACCACCAAAAAGAAAAACACCACATCCACAAAAAGAATATATTATTTTTTTTATCAACAATATAAATAGGGAGTCAAGCTATAGGGATTGGGAAATTAATTTTTCAATTACATTAACTAAAATACAAAAAAACTAAATTGTATGTTGTACATATGGACTAAAATTTAGATATTAAATTATAACCGGATCAAAACTATAGTGATTAAATTATATTAAATTAAAGTGTAAAGACTAGGTTATAATTGAGGCAAAATTATTATGAACTAAAAGATTAATTTTCCTCAAATTTTAAAATAGGATTTCCAACCACTGGTATAACATTTTTTGTGGGTTTGCCTCTTTGATTATTACTACCTCCTATTCTTAACAAGAGTTTGTTGACTTTTTAAAGTAGACTAAAAAATTAAATATTTTACTTAATCAAGTTGGTTTATAAATTAAAAAAATTAATTAAAAAGTTATTAATATATAATTAATTCTTTTTTATGTCTGAAAAAATCAATTAACATTTTTATATTGTGTTTATTTGGGAACACCGTTTCTCAAATGGTGCACACATTTCAATATAAAACAATTTCAAAATCTGTAAAAACTATTTTAAAATTCATTAAAATCATATCAAAATTTATAAAATCATTTTAAAATTCATAAAATATCTTAAAATACACGTAAACTCATTTCTCAACGGACTTCCAACAACAGTACAAGAGAAATCTTCTGGGATAACGGTAGTGCCTAGAGACGACGACCTGCACGAGTGAAAGCGCATCTTTTTTTATATCTGCCCGCTGTCTGAACTTTTGAAGCCATTCACGTTCATCCCGGATATTTTTTGAATCTCATGCTCTGATTTCTGTTTCTGGAATCCAAAAAAGGAGCTCCATTGTTCCTTTGTTTTTCCTCTCCCCTTTGAATTTACTAGCAATTCTGAAAATTCGAAGGATCAGCGGCGACGACTTTGGAAGCTACGCCCAATCCTCCGAGGCAGGGGGATTCGGTTAATACTCTACCATTTACAGAATCTTTTCTCTTCTCTGCTCTGCGTTTTCAGTCCCGCACATTCATCCAAGATGAGTTCCGTTGTTCAGGTAACTTCATCCTCAGTTCCGACCCTGAATTTGGTTTCTTTTCGCCTTTCGATTTGGCCCGCTGATTCTGTTTTTCTTCCTTGTTAGGGTTTCACCAAGTCTCTGGCTATGACTGTGCTCTCTGAAATCGGGGATAAAACATTCTTCGCTGCTGCGGTTAGTTCTTTCAGGGAAATTTTGTGTTGATTCTTCTTCAGTGTTTGATCTTGTGTAATTTTTTATTGCTTTCAACTAAAGCTGAAAACTTTATTTATAGAGGCATGTGAAAGCTTTGGCTTATAATATTCAGTGGTTTAGCTGCTGGCGATTTATTATGCAAGTCAATATGTACTTTTACTTTCTTTAAAGCTCGTTTGAAGGGAGCATTTTAGACCTTGACCGAAAAAGAAAGTGTTCCTTATTTCTTTTTATGGTCTAGAGAACTAGAATAATAACTCTGACTAGCTGATATGGCGATGCTTATTTCCAGATCCTGGCAATGCGTTACCCCAGACGGCTTGTTTTGTCAGGTTGCCTATCAGCTTTGATTGTAAGGAATTCCCCCTCCCTATTTGGTTTATAGTTATCTTCATTTTTTTTTTGTTATAATTAATAGCTTATGTCATATCTGATATTTAATTCAAATCTAAAGTTCCTAAGGAAATTTGTAATATTTAGGTTATGACCATTCTATCTGCTCTTGTTGGTTGGGCTGCTCCAAATCTGGTAAGCGTTCTCGGTTTCTTGTGAAAATTGGCAATTTTTTCATTGTTCTGTGTGTTGATTGATAGATCCTTTCAGAAGTGTTATCCTTGCATTTAATTAATATGCAAGTACTGCCACTGCGCTTGAATCTACTATCAGGGGTTGTTTTAGTTTAACCTATGTTCTCGAGTTTGAGACTTGAGAACACAGAGTGTGAGTGGTAGGAACTAGGAATGCCATCTGAAAAAAATTGTTCCTGTCAAGCCTCAAATCCAGATTAGTCTAGGCCCATGGAGTTCCCTAAAAAACAAAAAGAATATGCAATTACTTAACTCAGGTGTTTAGCTTGAATGCATTGCAAAGTCTTTCAATCCGCTAGATGGGTAGACAGAACAGGAGTAATCATTTAATATATGTTGAGTTTTTGAATTAAAATGTGTTGATTCATCGAATTAGCAATCTGTTCTGGTCCACTTCCCTCCAAGGCTAAATTTAACTTGCTGACCTAACTGTGATATTGATAGAGTGTCTTATTGCAATAATGCCCAAATAATTATTTTCCATTTAAGTTCTATTTAGGTTTTTCTCCTACAAGATAAATTTAAAGGTAAGACATGACTAAACAGATTGCTTGCCACCGGGTTTTGACATGTTGCATTTATACCTCTCCCACATGTGGTTGCATATCGATCAATTATTAGTGAAGTTTCAAAATTGTTGATAGTCTTGTAATTATGCAGATTTCTCGGAAATGGACCCATCACATAACAACATTGTTATTCTTTGGTTTTGGGCTATGGTCCTTAAAGGATGCAATATTTGAAGAAGGGTGATGCTCATTATCTCTGACGTTCAATTGCTGGTCCTATTCTTTTGAAAGCAAGTTCTCATCTGCATTGATACTTTATTTACTGATGCTAGATTATTTCACTGGACAGGGAATCTGAAGAACTGGCTGAAGTTGAAGCAAAATTGGTTCATTACATTTTTATTTGATTTCTTAGCTTAACCCTAGCCTTTGTTTACCTTTTGACATCATCCTTGTATTGTGATTAGGATGCGGAATACAAGGCTAATGGCGGATCCACAAAAGATAGCGATAAGGTATAACAATAATAATCATCCAATAGAAGTTTTGCATTTTCCCTCTCTCTACCCTATCAAGGCCTATCTATAGGTCATGCTACTAACAAATACCTATGTAATGAACACGGGTGCACATTCGATTCAACAGGATATGTAACGTATGAAATTTCTAAACTTTTAGAATATTGGTACAGGTGATATATATACGCATATGTATATATAATTATTTTTGTAATTAATATATTATCTCGTTAAAAAAAAGAATGACTACTAAACATTCTAACATAACAGTATAAATGTTAAAACAAACCTCATGCATGAATAAATTGTCTACGGAAACTTATAAATAAAATCCTTATTCTTGTTTGCCAAAAAATTTTGTTCATTCTTTTTTGACATAGAAACATAATTGGAAAAAATAAAATGTAAATCATAGCATTTACACAAATGTCTGTGAGGCCCTTACAAAGGTGAGCTCCGCCTTACCTTCATAAGGGTCCTATTTTACTCTTAAAATTTGGAAAATTGTTGATGGATGTAAAGCAGTATGAGTACCTATAAACATAGAATACGTTTTGTATCGTCTAGCTGAAATATTTTACCAACTTCTCATTTCCAGGTTAATGATGACTTGAAAAAGCAGAAACGGCCCCTTTTCACTCAGTTTTTCTCCCCCATATTTTTAAAGGTAGTAAATTGCATTTCCTCTGAAGATTATTATTCTAATTGCCAAGCTACCAATTTGATTCACATTATCATGCGCATAACGCAGGCATTTTCTATCAACTTTTTCGGTGAGTGGGGTGACAAGAGCCAGGTTAGCATATTTACACATACATTTGTTTCCCCCATGACTGGGACTTTGGTCCAGCACTTGACATGAATTCATTCTGTTTCAGCTCGCTACCATTGGTTTGGCTGCTGATGAGAATCCATTTGGTGTGGTTCTTGGTGGCATTATGTAAGTTTTGACTATACTATCTTTGAATTAGAGTCATTCTAATATATATTTTTGTGTGTGTGTGTGTGTGTATTAGTGTGTGTGGGTGTGTATCAGGAATTTTTTGGGCCCATGTCAGTAGTATGTTACTTCAGTGTGCAGGATGTTTCACATTCCTAAATTCCAGCAACTACTTGGGAGAGAACCGTAATTTCTGATTTTTTTCCCTGTTTTCAGTGGACAAGCGTTTTGCACTGCTGCTGCTGTTGTTGGAGGAAAGAGTTTGGCAACTCAAATATCTGAAAAAATAGTAAGACATTTTATTCTTTATTTTCTACCTTGAGTTCGGAAATTACGCTGTCCAGCTTTGGCTTTACGTATGCATATGATATGTTGCCCACACGTCATGAAAACCATTCCACCACCCCCCCCCCAAAAAAAAAAACGGTTGGTATATGTTTTCTCTGAGAAAGCCCTTGGATCAAGTTTACACTATAACTTCTTCAATCAGTATAAGCTCTTAGGCTATGAACAAACCAACGAAAGAAGTTCTGGATTAAGTAACATCTATTTTACCTTCTAACGGACGATGAAGGTATCTAAATGGCAAGTTGGTGGAATGAGTTATACTTTCTGTATTTATGCATTTATATTTATATTATTCTGTATGACTGGTTTAGTAGTGACATTAAGCATTATGCCTCGCAGATTGCACTCTCAGGTGGAATTCTTTTCATTATATTTGGTATTCAGTCATTCCTTACTCCAATTGAATGATGAAGAAGGCGGCTATGCTATTATTGGTAAGTTATAGATAATGTTTTGCTCAAATAAAAAAAAATTACATACTTAATGTTACAGTCATAAGTGGGTTTGGCTGGCAGAAGGATTCAACTTATTCCCTTGGGTATTATTGGGGTAAAGGTTGTCGTTCTTTTTACCCTTTCAAATAATTTGTGGGTTAAAATCAAATAAGTCATGTCTGGACAAGATCTGAATTAATTTTGTCTAAGTTTTTAGATAAATGTATTATCTTTCCTTTTTAATTGCAGAACTATTTTCATTTTTGTCTCCTTCCATCAAGAGTAATCCAAGGACCACGTTAGAATGATAAAAGGGTTATTCCCCCCCCCAAAATGCTAAGCATAGGTATCCTTGCAATAATGTTCGATGCACTGTTGGATGCTAAATATGGACGCTTATATTAGAGGGAATTTAACCTAGTTTGTTATATTGTGAGGAACTAGTATATTCTGTTAGATTTAATTCTCGTCCGTAAGGGTCAACTTTAACCATTTGGAGAAGAAGTACATGAGGAACCGATCTTCTTCCCTTTTTGGTTTTTCAGAATTTCCACTTCAGTAAGGTTTTAATTGGACAACCAATGCGCACTAATGATGCTTTCTTTGCAAGTTTGAATATCCTCGAAATTCTTCTCATCATTGAAGCCCACACAAGTCAGACTCAAAGTTTCTCGTTTTTCTTGTTTCTTTCAAATTCTCATCCTCTCTTTTGCGGTTCCAAATGAGGCTTGGGTAGCTAAACTATATGTGATCTTTATCACATAGTAAATAATATATAAAAATTCTCGTCTTAATTTGATTAGATGATATTTAAAACTTGGACTCCCATATTTAATATGGGGTCTAATATAAGTTGATTTTAGTACTATACATATTTATTATACTTATTACTTTTTTTTTATAAAAGATACCTCTATTGATACTCCTTGAACAAAAATTAAATATAGCAATACTTTAAATCATGAGTAAGGCTTGCTACTGTAGAGAAATTAATTAATTGATGCACAATCAATAATTCTACTGTTTTTTAATTATATATAAAATAATTAATTAGTTCATATATTTATAATCTGAAGGGTATTATACTTATTTATAAGGCTGTCATCATTCTAAAATCTTCAAGATTTTAGGGTTCATTGTTTAAATAGTTGGTATCAATGAAGAAAATTCAAATATTTTTAATAATTTCTCTCGAACAATTTTAAGCATAATTTTTTTATAAAAAACTTGTGAAATTTGATGGCAATTTATGTCTTGAAGAATTATTCAAAAATTTTAAAACTTAGGGCTTGTTTGGCAACCAATTCTAGAACCTAGGTTTGATTTTAAAACCTAGGTTTTGTCCAAGTAAAATTTTTTTTCCCAAAAGTTATTTTGGTTACAAAACCTCATTTTGAAACTTAGATTTTCTCTTTTCTACTTTTTCTTTCTTTCTCTTTCCTATCAACTTTTTTGTCTCAGAATCCGTAAAAGCTAATAACTTCCCAAACATAAATCACTTTTCAAAACCTAGGTTTTGCCTCAAAATCTGTAGAAGCTATTTTCCAAAATCTATTCTCCAAAACCTAGGTTTTACCTCAGAATCTGTAAAAGTTATTTTCAACCTTACATCCAAACAAGCTCTTAATCATACTCTCTCCTTAACCATTCACTAGAATGATGTTCAACATAGGGGCAATTATTATTATGGTTAAAGGAAGGCCCTTAATTTCAAAAATGTTTTAATGATAAGCGAAAAGTATAAATCTATTGTTATTTATGGTATTGGAGTTTATCATTACATAATCCTAGTTTTAGGTAATTAAATATTTTCCTTTACCCTTTGTAGTAATTACCCCTTCAATGTATACAACCCAAATAAAAGAAAAAAGTACGTAATTATTAAAAAGTAAAAACAATTAATGAAAATTAAATTCACAAGACAACTATGCACAACCATATACGAGTTACTAAACGCAAGTACAAGATGAACAGAGGTACTTGGTTTCGGCTATCAGCACAGCCCAAGTCGTATTAACATAAACTAAAGATAAGGCAGACACTTATTATGGTCGCCTACGTCAGCATTTAGCAACACCAGGTGACCACAGTCCTGATACAGAAGTTGTGAAATTTTTTATTCAAAGCAACAAATATATATCCCTTGTAAAATTCATAGGACAACCATACATTTTTTTCTCCCTCCGTTTCTTTGTTCTTGTCATGTTCATGAGGACAGATTTATGTATAGAGACTAAAATCTGGAAATGTTGCTTTTCAACAACACAGAACATTCAGGTCAAAAAAAATAAAAACAACACAGAACATAATTGAGGGCAATTATTAGCAGCCACCAGTTGCAGGCCCAATTGAACTGTGCAGACCATTGCCTCTTAGTTGCATGCAGTGTTGTTCAGCATCAGCTTGGGCTCAGATGATGACCACTGACAATCCCTTGTAGTGAGTATCTAGCATGATGTCATATGCATTATCAAGAGTCATGCTGGGAGCCAATGAGAGTTGGTACAGATCGTAAGAAACGGGTTCAACTCTTATAAGGAGATGAGTTCGATTCTTTTTACCGTTGTGAGGCTCCTTTGGTAGACGATCTCGTAAGCCCTTTGTAAGTGCTTAAAGAGCCCTGGGGCTGTACCCTGATCTTGGTGGGGGATCGGTGCCAAACCCACCTAAACTTTTATTTATAAAAAAAAAAGAGTCATGCCAGGAAATAACCTTCACCAATACTTGTCCAACATATTCCCTTTTATTGAAGTCATCGTTGTGCAATATTACACGATATGCCGGCGCCGATTTCCACAATTTCCTGCATGTCTTAGAAAACCAGAAGTAAACATTGTCTTTCACTCTTCTAGAATCTATTCAGGGCAACAATCTACATCATATAGCAGACATATATGTATCACAAAAATTAGCTGTATGCATCACAAGCCAAGTATTCAGTTTCCCCAAGAACTATGCCAAAATGTTGTCCATTAAAGTGAATTATGTTAGCTTTCAATTAATGTAGTCTCCATAACAAAATATTGCCTACTGATGAAGATTCTCAAAAATTGTAGCTGATAAAAGATAGGCCGACAAATTTTATTTAAACATTAAAACAATGAACACAAGCATTTTTGAAACCTGTCACAACACAAAGTTATGTCTTAACTTATTCCAAGTTCCATGCCCTTGACCAACGAGAATTAACAGTTATATCTCCTGGAGCATTGACTTGAAACCGGAGGTAGCAGCTTTCTCTTCAGCCGCTTTCTTCAGGGGAAGTACTCTGAAACAAATATACCACACGTCACCCAGTATGACATTAATGCAACATTTGACATCTATAAAACATTTGTCAAGCAAATCCCCAGATGCCACTGCAGGTCATTTGTGACAATGTGGCACAAAACTCAACATAGCTTAGAACCGCATACAAATGATTGTGCAAAACACGTTGAAGTTGATTGCCACTTCATCAACGCTGCTCCCTACTGGCATAGCATATCTGACAGAGTCTCACCTGAAGGAACCAAAAGGACAGCATCCTCCATGGACATTCTGCAATAACTAAACCAGCTATTGTTGAAACTCACTCCAACCAATCCAAAGCAATCTTTATAGAATACCACTTCATTTGACCAAGTTCAATAAGGACCCATAATGCCACGGTGGTCAATACTTTTGTGCCAAAGATTGGCAATGCTATTTGTACAGCTTACAGTCATATTCAGAAGGCTAATTTGTTATTGACTCGAGCATATTTAATTATATTTAAGTTTACCAAGCATCACTATTCTTTTTTTTTTTTTTTTGAGTGAACCAAGCATCACTATTCTAATAATACTATTGTTCACAAATTTGGAATGACTTTACGCTAAGGTTATATTAGAATTCTTCTGACATAATCCTCATAGTTGCAGATATTTGGAGGTTTATGTACTGTGAAATATATAATAACAGGTAACAGGAAAACATCCGGGGTTTACTTCTATAGATTGAACTCAAATTTCAACACAAATCATACCTTAGTTCGGTTGTTGTAGCAATACTTTTTTTCCTATCGTTTGCGGTAACCAGCACCCAATCAGTACCAGGCAAATTGACCCTATTACAAGGAAACACAACAAAAATACAAGACAACGTTAATATGTTTGTTTCCTCACAATGAAAGCTCTAAGGAAAATTATAATTTTATAAATTATAATTTATTAAATTTCAACAAAGTTTAGGACATTAAATAAAATAAGGGCAAATTTGCCTATATAAACCCCCCCCAACCCAAAAATCCAGCCAAACACAACCTCTGGCCATGTATCCCTCCAGTCCTTGTCCTACTTTCCAACAAAAAAAAACTAGTTATCGCTTCTATACTACTGTGATTCCTATATCACAACTGATCAGTACTTTTCTTGTCAGATGCCATTCCATCATCCTCAAAGGGTCTGGGCAGACACTCGGTGTCCAGTCACTAATTGAACAAAGACAAGCCGCCACACTTGGCACTGCAGCCACCTTCTGGCTCCTAAGGCCAGCAAGTGAAGTGAGGGCCCATGACAAGACTTTTCCCAATGAATTCTCATCCAGACTTGGTCATTGTCTTCTCCTCGCTCCATACCCATATTCTAAAATTTTAAGAAAGAGATTGCATTTTTTTTTCCCTGTAAAAGGAGGTTACAATCTGAGACAAGCTTTAAAATATGGGGAAAAATGAAGAAATTGAAGTCTACAAGCAAACACTGACACGTCATGTCAGTCAGGGCAGTCACATTTTCATTTTTCTACCATCAGTAACATTTTTCATTTGCATTTTGAATCTCTTCCCTCGATGATCTCTTCATTTTCCGGTTTCGGTCTTCTCTTGCATATCTCCTCCTTCTTCCAGTCTTCCTCTTCCATGCTTTGTAGTTTCAGCTCCAAAAAGCTTACTCCCTCCATTTTATCATGATCTTTCAGGTTTTACAGTAAATGTCTCCTGCATCTTCCTATCTTCCTACGCTATTTCTTTCCTTTTCTTCCTCTCCCTTCTTCTTCTCCTAGTTTTTGCAGCTTTTCAGGGAGGGTAACGTGGCTGTTTGGGGGGAGTGGTTGGATCCACATGTTCAATATTTTTTTAAAATAATATCTTTTATATATTTACCTATTTATTTTGTAAATGATAAAAATATTTTTTCGATATCTTCCAAACGAATTCAATGACGTTATTTAGCAATTTTTTCGGAGAGTATATAAATACGTCCAACAATGCTTCATTTTCTTTACATATTTATTTTGGTTTTCGTAAAAACACTTCTCCATCAAATCAGTTTAGAGTCCAATAAGTGGTGCAGTTAACTCTTCTAGCCCAGCTGGTCACGGAACCGGTTTCATTGCATGGTGCCCGCCATGCACTCGTCCCCATCCCTTCTTTTTATTATTATTATTATAATATATTATTAATAATTAATATAATTATAATAATTGATATATTTAAAATATATTTATATAATACATTTAATATTTTAAATTTATTATATTTTATTTATTTTTTATTTATGAATTATTGAATTTTAAATATTTTTATAATAATTAAAAAAATTATAGCCTCTCCATTCTGCAAGCAGATATTAAAAAAAAAATACTTGAGATACAGTCTTACAGTGATTAATCATATAGCAATAGCACCTTCAAATACTTTCCACTTCCTCTGAAACTGTGAAATTTGCTCCCATGGGTAACCATATGGTCAAATGGAATTAACATGCTGCCAATTTGTGTTGCAGGGTAAGCTCCAGTATGAAAGTCAGCAGACACATCAACAAACGTGTTTTTTTATGGAATGTTGTCATTCTGTCTAGAAGCAGAAGATAAAAGATAATTCTGCTTACCTTACTGATCCAAAAGATCTAAACCCAGCACCAACTTCTGAAGCCAATATCCATAAAAAATAAATAAAATAGAATAAATTTAAAATATTAAATGTATTATATAAATATATTTTAAATATATTAATTATTATAATTATATTAATAATAATAATAATAATAATAATAATAATAATAATAAAAAGAAGGGATGGGACGCAATGCATGGCGGGCGCCATGCACTGAAACCGGTTCCAACGTCAAATATCATAGAGCTCAAGGTTGGGACAGGAACTTGGACATGGTCAAACTCAACTTCATGAAACCACCCGTGTCAAACAGACTAAATGAAGCATTTCCTCAAGTAACGACTGGTTCAGTACTAATTGCTACAGAAAAGCTTTTAGGGATTCTTCCATTTGATGGATCAAAGATTCTCATTGTGGCAGCTGATCAAATAAGTGGGTTTCAGGGCATAAACAAGCATATAGAATGGAGTTCTCTACCTGAGCTGGGAAGAGGCTTTGAAATACTGAAAGAAGCTCCACTGTCTTTTGAGGGTCCTGTTGTGAAAAGTGGAATGCCATTTTTATCTTTGACCCGAAATTTTTCCGCAAATTCATTACCAGACCTAGCAGGAGTTTACTTCCTTGACCACCTTGCCGCAATAAGTAAAATGGAAGAGATGAAATCGG
>JANTPZ010146359.1:0-16208 GCA_025593235.1 Vachellia pachyceras
CATCTTTCCCTCTCAAGTTTCCAAATGGACAGGACCTCCCCAAACACTTAGGGTTTCCAAAAATTTTCACAACAACCAAAACAACCATAAAAAATCATCAAGCTAGTTTTTACTACTCAAGAAAGAACTTGCAACCTTTTTCTACCTCAAAAGCCTTCTCTTTTCCATTTTCATACCTTGAAAACCTAACTTTTCATCTTCAAAAAGAGGGCTTTGATCAAGGAAATCAACCATTAAAGAGGTAGTAGAAGTTCCAAGGAGTAGAGAAATGTAAAGAGTTGGTTGTTTGGGTGATTACCTTAAGGTTTTGTGAGAGCTCTCTTCTTCTTCTTCCTTGGGAGCAAAGTGGCGTTTTTTGGGAGCTTGGGGGAGAGAAAAATCTGACCAAATGGAGGGAGAGAGGTGGCAGAAATTTGAGAGAGGAGAGAGGAGAGTTAGCTTATGTGAAAAGCCTCTTGAAACTTGTGTGGCTTAGATTAATTCTTGGGGACCAAGTAGGACTTTACTTGGTGGAGATTGTGCCACTTGTCATTTCTTAATTGCTTGGTAAAAAGTGGTCTTTTGGCTTCCCTTGCAAGCCTGGTTGGGTTGACCGGTTCCCTGGCTCTCTAGTTACTTGATCTGGTGGCACACATTTCCGTAAAGTAACCTTTATTTGAGTAATTTTCCTTTTTATTTTTCCTGAAACTTTTCTTTCATGTGGCGCCATTCCCTAGGCCTCATTGCTTGGGTGGTGTCATCCCTTCCTCAAAATACCCTTGGCTCTCTTCGTAAATTATCAAGATTCCTCGATTTGCGTGCAACACTGTAAAACGGGCTTCCGGCGGCCAATTTGACTTAAGGACATGGAAAAATTTCATATTTATCACTAATTCTCAAACTCTTTTCCATTCCTGAAATTTCTTCCCAGATTTTCCGTCATTACTTTTTCGGGCTTTTCAGGCACTGTTGTTCTCCGTATAACGAAATTGCCCGCACCGGATACCGGATAATAATTTTATTAATTACTTTATGACCCAACTAAACTTTTCTCAGTTCGGGTGTCTGGCATTTGAGGACTCCTATTACCTCAAATAATTATTTCTCAGTCGTCCTTAACTTCAAAATCCTTTATTTACCACTTATTTACGAAAATGCCACTACCTTTTCTACTTTTGCCATAATTTTCAAAATGACATCACTTTTTCTACTCTTTCTTAATTCCAACCTTGCCCTTGGTTGACTTTGACATTTTTGGTTAACTTTAACTTTTTGGTCAACTTTGACTTTTTGTTGACTTTTTGACCAAATTACCAAAATGTCCTTATTATTTGATGACATTTCATGTCCTAGGCCTTTTTAATCAAAATGACCATTTTGAATGTGGTGGAGATGATTATGGTGATGGAGATTATGACTACGCACCTGCTGCTTGAAGATCAAGTAATAAAACTAAGCTTAATAAGCTTAAGTTTATGTTATGCGGATTTCTTATTGAATGCTCTCAAGTTTTTGTATTAGGGATTGTGTAGCTAGGAGTCAATTGAGTTGTAACAAAAATTAGTTGGGGATATATTGATAGGTCATATTTTGTGGTTATAAGAAAGTACTTTAATTTAGTTTAATTTGCATGTAGTGGATAATGATTGGAATATGTTTAATCAGCTATAATCTCATTCAAAGGATCACTCTTTACATCATTGCTTTGATTACTACTCCGTCTGCTCAAAAATATATAAGCTTGAAATAACTAAATTATGCAATTCAAAAGTTTGGTTACAATTGGTTAAATATAGTAAATATGTTAAAAGAAAGTGCAACTTATTTTCTTGAAACACCTTTATTTTTGGAGAGGGTGAGAGGTGTTAGAATAGGATTTGACCAAGAGGGGGGTGAATTGGTCAGATTAAAAATTATTAATACTTTAAATCACAAATGTAAAATAAAGTCACTGAGATTGAAGAGAGAAGATGAACACAGAGATTTATCTTGGTTTGGTCTTCTTGACCTATGTCCAATCCTTAGAGCACCTCTAAGATTTTCAAATTCACGATCAACAACCAACAGAAGCTTCACAAGTTTGTACAGATGGGAATCCACTCCCCCTTTCTCTTTTCACTAAAACAGAGTGGCACACTCTTTGATTTCTATTTTTTTTGTCAGCCCAATAGACTCAAGACCCCAATCTTGAGTTTTTCACAAGTTTACAAAGTGCTTTTGCTCAAGAAAGACTCTCTTAAAAGAGTAGATAGCAAATAATGAAGTAAAGTAAGAATATTGATGGAATTACAGAGAGTAAATTGAATAGCTTTGAATGCTCGGGAAGTTCTCTTCTTCTCTGTATTGAATGCCTGGTCTTTTATAGTTGAGAAGTTTTTGAATGTCCATTTGACTCCATTTAATAGTCGTTACTCTCAACGTCGACCATTTGGTTTCTTCATTAATGGCATTTAATGCTGCTCAGTCAGACAACAGTGAATGTTGTAGAAGAACGTTAAAGTCTCCGAGCCTCAGACCATGCCTGTGCTTCTTTCCTTATTTAATGTCTTAAGCTTCTGCATTTATGAGAGCAGTAAGTATTCAAAATGTCATTACTCAGATAAGGAAAGTAGCTGTGTAGTATAGGTAGAGTGTGTCAGACATAAAGCTGTCAGAACAGAGGTGCTCGAGCATAGCTTTCTCAATGCTCGAGTGTTGTTTGAAAATTTTCAAAGAAAAGCTCAATGCTGTGACATGGTACTCGAGTGTTAGTTGAAAGTGTTTGGAAAAAGCTTGAATACTCAAGTGCTAAATCACAGTGCTTGAGTACTGACAATGCTTTTTAAGTTTACTCGAGTGTTCTGTGAGAGTATTGAGGTGAAGAGTTGAAAAAAGGACTCAGTGCTCGAGTGAAAGATGGAAAAGACTCAATACTCGAGTACTGCATTTCTAGTGCTCGAGCGTTGGCTGTGATGTACTGACAATGTTTGAAAAACATTCAACACTCGAGCACTGTATCCTAGTGCTCGAGCACTGTTCATACTTTCAGTCAATGCTTGGAGTGTTGACTGGAAGTGTTTTTCAAAACCTCAATGCTCGAGTACTGTGAACCTAGTGCTTGAGCATTGGCTCTTCTGTCAGCCAATACTTGGAGTACTACATTGTAGCACCGTTTAAAAGCCCTGTTTTAGCCTAATGCTCGAGCACTGAGTTACAATGCTTTCTGCCAATGCTTGAAGTGCTAACTGGGAGCAAAGATTAAAGCTTTATTTTCAAAGCATGATGCTCGAGCATTGACTTCCAATGCTTGAGTATAGACAATACCTCATGTCAATACTTGGAGTATTCATTGAAAGTACTGATTTTTCTTAAGGTTAAAATCACAGTGCTGAAGCATTGAATTCCAGTGCTCGAGTATTTACATGAAGCATTGAAAACAAAAGAATTCTCATAAATTCAAAGATACTTTCAATTGCCTAGGTTTTCACAAAAACATTTATTTATTATCATCAAAACAAGGCATCAACAAGAGGAAAATAAATGAGAATGAGTAAAAACATGAGACAAACTATAACACCTTCCTTAGCATACTTAATGTTATATTTTTCACTTTTACCTCGAGTCTGTCTCTTGTTAAGGGCTATGGACCCTTTTCAATAACATATTTGCTTGGATCTATTTCTTGCATATTTCCATTTGGTCTTGCTCTACCTCACACTTAACATACTCATAACATAAGCACTTATTACAAGCATTACACAAACTCAACATGAATTATAATACATTATGACATTTCACATAATATGATTATTCCTTGCTTTCTTGAACTTTAGGGACTTCCTCATGCTTCTTCCACCTTGCCTTTATCTTTTCTTGACTTTGGCCCTAGGTGTGTTAGGGAATTGGGGGTGAATGAGATTCTTGAAATCTCAATAGCAAAGATTACTACCACATACATTAACATGCATGATCATCATTTATTTTCCATCTAGCTATGCATGAATATAACATAATACATTATGAAAACAATTTGCACATAGCCATATATGGCATATCATAAAAAAAACTTTACATATTTGCATTGCACATAAAGAGCATATAAAATAGCATAGTGAATAAATAACAATCAATGAACATATTAAGGTAAGGGTTAGTAATCTTGCTAACTTGATTTCTCAACTTGTGCCTTAACTTTGTTGGCTTCCTTCTTTTTCTTTGGAAGCTTTCCTTTGCCACTTAAAGTCCTATACATATCACAATGCATTTGGTATCAAAATTAAGCCATAAACATTGCATTAAAACACACCAAAACCTCCCAAGACTCCTCTAGAACCTTAAGGGTCCATAAACACTTAACTTCACCAAAATTGTTTCTCATGCTTCCAAAAATTTTCTTCACTTATACCCTACACAATTTTGCCTTCTAAATCCATTGTAAGCATAAAAAATATCAAAAATCACATTTCTTCTCACTGTTCTGCACCTGGCCGAAAATCTCCAAAATAAGAGAAAATGTGATTTTTTTTAACTTCTAACTTTCTATACATGCATAATCTCATTCATAAACCATTTTCCCATGATTATTTCACTCAAAACATTACTTCCCCTACAAATGGAAAATTGAACAGCAACTCCCCTAGGATTCTTGATTTCCCAAAATTCATACAACCAACAAAACAACACAATATATGCATCAATCAACTCTTTATCATGCAAGGAGTGATTTGCCACCAACTATTTCATCAAAATCCCACTCCTTCACATTTTTCTCTCACCAAAACCTAATTTTCCATCAAGCGAAAGAGATCCAAAATCAAAAATCTAAACCGATGGAATGGTAAAGGAAGCTCCAAGGATCACAAATATGCTAAGGATTGCAAAAGAACCAACTTACCTTGGAGTTTTTGGAATGTTTTCCTCTTGTTCTTAGGCTGAAGATCGTCCTCTTCTCTTGTTTTTCAGCTGGAAAAGTTTTGTGAAATGATGAGGAAGATGAAGCAAAAATACCCCTATAATTGCAAGATAAATTAGGTGGATGGCTAGGATTGAATCTTGATTTAATGAGTTGATCCAAGGGCTCATATTTGGCCAACACACATGAGATTTTTCTGCATCAAAATTGATCCAAAAGGGCTGCCAAAATGGTTGGAAAAATCAGATTTTATCTTATGGTGCCAAGTACCCAAGATCCAGTATAACTTATACTAATAAAGTAACTTTGTTCTGATAAATTCTACCATTTGTTTTGTGGCAAGTAACTTTGTGCCAAGTACCCAAGATCCAGTATAACTTATACTATGATAAATTTTAACCTTCAAATATAGCTAAAACAAGTGGCAAGATTAATCATGGTAATAATAATTTTTGGAAACTTTATTTTTCTATAAAGTTACTTTACGCTATGGCAACATCGATGGAGCAACTTGCCAATAGTTACCTGGATTCGAAGCCACCAAAAATTCCCAAAATTAATACTAAGATTCTCACACCCTTTTCTCTTGTCAAAAGGCTTCTTGGAATATTTTAATTAATTTTTAAAGAAAAACCGAAACCCAGGGCTTGTCCGGGTCTTTTCTTTCCAATCAGGGAAATCACTTTTCTCGTATTCTAGGCAACAAGTTTATAAAATACAGAAATTCAAAACTATTTTTCTATGCTTTGAGATCAGATGTTTGAGGCCTCCTGGTACTTCAACTAATTATTTTTGGCTAATTATTTAATAAAAATGCCAAAAATTAAATGACCTTTAAAATTCTCTCAACAAAAATCTAGGCTGATTTAACTGAAACTGGGCTTCACATACTGATCATTGACTTTTTCTCTACATTTTAGGCCTTTTTTTAATATTTTTGGTCAAACTTTGACCAAGTTGACCTTTGACTTTGGTCAAATTACCAAAATGCCCTTACACTTACCCTTAATTACCATAATGCCCTTACCTTTTTCAAATTCCATTTTTGCCTTTTTGCTTAATGACATTTGGGTCCTTCCCATAAGGTAACCCATCATGTCATTTCTCCAGCTCAAGCACGCATAACTATGAAGCTCTAATGGAATTCAGTATATTAGGGCTAGGTTGACCGTGATCTTTCCGGTTCATTACCTTCCTCTTTTTATGCACTACCCATTCCTGGACCCTAACTTAACACATATTTACCGGTTTGGCCTTTATTTCAAACTACAGTAAAACATGGATATCACACAAACATATAACTAATTTGGGGTAAAAGTGAAAAAATCCATTAAATGATTACCCCATGAATAAGAGGCGTGAGTCAGTATGCACGAATAACAAGCGTAGTAACCAGCGTTCTATATTCAGTCCTCTCAAAACATTTTCGAGCATGCGTGGGATCAAGTTCCAAACCATTTTCGATAATAAAGTTGTTTTAGAATAATTTGCAATAGGGACCCTAGCATGAAGTTTACAAATAACATTTCAAAACTATTCTCAAGCATGTATAGAGTATATATCAAAATCATTATCTAACATGCATAATGCATGAATGTTTTATTTCTTTTCGCCATCTCTATACATGAATTAAAATTCCAGAAGTCTTTCTTTTGGTTTCCATATTTAAATACTCAATTCAAATAAAATAGGAAACAAATGAATAACATAAATGAATTCTTCAAACCTTTCCTTTCATAACATAAATGAGAATATCAAATGAAACCATGCTCAAAATGTGGTAACAAATAATAAAATATGAAGATAGTAAAACATGATTTATAAAACTATAATGGGACGTCATTCATCACCTTTTATGCTCTCAATGTATAACCTTTCTCTATCATTCAGCTTCCAACTTATCTTTTTTTCCCTTCCTAACAATAATGTACAAACATGCTCAATCACTATCACTATTCTTCTAAATTTATAACGATCTTCAAAAAGTCATAACAGTCTATAGAACCCCAAACACAGTGGTTCAAGTATCTATATAAAGCTTTTTATATCCTTTTCCAAAGAAAATTACCACTTAAAATTTATTATCAACCCAGATTCCATGATTAGTGCTCCAAAGTTTTGATTATTTGCCAACTTTTCATATTTCCAGATATTAAACCCAAATTTTGATAATCCATGACTTACAATTTACTTATCCAAAAATTGCATTCTAGGGCTCAATTTAAAACTTACCATGAGTATTAGTTGCTTGCCAAATTTCATGGCCAACAAAGATCATTTGACTAATTAAAAGGTTACCCAAAGTCAGCTACTTCATCATAAAATACTGGTTTCCCAGTTTTATGGACCAATTTGAAAAATTCATAACTTACCCTCCACTTATCCAAATAATGTGTTCTATGTCTCATATTAAAGCTTAAGATGTGCACTAAAATCTCACAAAATTTCAGATACAGAGAGGCCAATTAAATAGGTTTCACGTCATCTAAAGTTAGTGACTTATATCAATAACTTAATTTCCTGATACAACTAATGCTTCGCTTTTCCTTATCCAATAACACAAAGTCCAAATGTAACCCCAGAGTAATGAATCCAGACTCAATTCATGTAATTAACAAGCTACTAACTACTTAAACTCTTTATTTTGCCTCAGAACTTCTGGGAAACTAGATTATGTCCATGAAAAATGGATCCTATTTCGGTTCTTCACAGAGTCAATCCTTCAAAACATATGCAAGCACCCATTAAACTTCGATATCCCACAAATCTCCCCTTTTTGCCAATTTATATCAACATTTTGGCTTCAAGTTTTCAAAGCTCAAAAACCCCCATGTTCTTGTTTTTTTAAGTAGCGCTGAGGACCAAAACGAACATGCATGCTTAATTAATAACTTTTATACACCCTGACCACAGAAATTTAGCTCAAATCGAAGGAGTCATGCATTTAAGACCATAAATGAAAGCAAATGGGGAGATTATCGTGCACCTAAGCAAAAATCCCTAAGAGCTTCAGAAACCAAAATACTTTACATGCATCACTAGTCTTCCTACTTCCAATAACCTATAAACACTTGAATTAGTTTTTAACTGAGATTACCACCCCTATGGTTTTTTTCCACTGTTCAAAGCTCAAAACCAAACCCAAAAATGGATTTGGATACAGAATGAAGAAACAGAGCTCACCTGGATTGAGAGTCCCCAGTTGCAAGCATCTTCCAGCCACTTATTTGACGAGTTTCACGGCAGTGACACTTTCTTCCTCTCCCAGATTATCTTTTGCTCCCTCGCCTCTCTACCGGTCCTATTGCTCTATTTTTTCTTATGCAGGGAAATGGATATGCAACTGCTAATGTCGGTGGGGTTTAACATGTGTGTGGGGAATGAAATTACTATTTTATCCCCACCACATTTCCTTTGTTACTGATTGATCCTTCTTTTTTTCTTTCTGGAATATGAAAATTGTACATGTTTTGAATATTCAAAGATAGGAAATGTGCATGAGGTTTTTGATTGCACATTATTGCTTAATTGTGCATATTTTGGCTCTTATCATTACTAAGAGCTTATAAATTTTATTATGTTTCAAGGTATATTTTGGTAGAAGAAGGATATGTTGCAAGCCACTTGGAATTAACTTGGAAGCATTTGAAAACTAAAGTTGATTCAAAAGCACATTAGGAAAATCAAAGAGGAAGAAATGAAAGCCAATTTATGGATAGAATGGAATGCATTCATTCAAGGTAGAAGAACTTATTTTCCAGAGGCAAAATGAGCTGTGACGAACTTCATCTTGATTGCAGCACACTTTCAACCAAAGCCTAGAGGCAAACTCCACTGCAACTTAAAACATTTCCGTTGAGACCTAATTTTGATAGAAAAACTCATAGGGCCAGTAATGTGTGCTAAATCATATTTGTTTAGGGTTTTAAGGAAAAAACGCGGTTTAGGTCTTGAAGAGATTGGAACAAGAGATTTATACCTCCTTAATATGAAGAGCTTGGGTCTACTTACAACGGTCATCACTCTCTCAATTCAACTCCAAACTTTGCAAATAATATATCCCTGAAAATCCCTTTTAGACTAATTTCAAAGAAACAAGAATCAATCCCAAATTTATTATAGACAGAAAGCTATGATAGCCAAAATAAGCAAAGGTCAGTGATAAAGCTTTCAAGCTAACCATCGTGTTTAGAAATTTATATCACCTTAATATGAAATTTGTTGACATTATTATTTGTGTCTTTGAACCGAATTTTGAGTCTAGTTTCATTTGAAATTGGATTCACATCAATCGGACTTGCAGTTTAGGAGATATGATAAAGATACCGAGCATAGGTCAAGTTGGAAGTGAAGCATATCTGAACAGGGGAGATCAGTACTTGAGTATTGATCCTCATACTTGAGTATTAGCTCAAAAATATGAATGCTTGACTTTGTGTTTGAGTATTGCTTCAGGAAACTTCCAAAACTCATCATACTCAAGTGTTTGAAGCTGTATTCGAGTATTGTCTCCAAGAATCAGTTCTGAGTGTCCAAATGGAGCTTAGATGAAGGGCAACTCAATATATGATTGTATAACATCTATTTGAGACATTTTAACCTTCAAATTGAGTTATTTAACCACATCATCCTTCAATTTTAAATCTAAAAACTTGAATCTTGATGTTCCCATTTTATCTTGCAAGTTCTTTCTTCAATTTATCTTCTTGTTGATCATCCTTCATAATTCAATTTTGACCACTTTCTTTTCTTTGTCCATACTACAAAAAAATAATGCATATTAAATATAGTAGTTAGTCAATATACATTATAAAATTTCTTGCTTTTTTTATATTTGATACCATCAAAACTAATCATATATAACATTCTGTTATGTCATAAATGTGTTTGCAATGGAAAGCAAATTTCCATCAGAAGCCACAATTTTGTCGCAAATTCCATGGCAAATTCCTTATTTTTTTGTAATGTTCCACTATGGCAACAAAAAAGTTTCAACCAAATTAAAGAGTGGAGGGAGAGGAAATAATGGGTGCTCACCTATTTTTTTCACAAAAGTCAATCAAAATATAATTCATATTATACAATCTAACTTTTACTCAAATGTAAATTTACAAAATTCATATGAAAAAAATCACTTTTGTCACCACTAATCCAACACACCCTCGCTCCTTGTCATTATTTAAAGGCACCAACTATCAATCCATGCAAACTAAGGAATAACAATTAAGTCATTAAATTTGTCCTAAATTGATAAATTTTTTTTTTTCAATTTCACCTCTCCTTAAATGATATGGATTTCAAGGAGTCTATTTATAAAATATTAATTCTCTAATCCTATTTATAAATCACATTCAACATATTTTATATTAATTAAGAAAAATCTTAATATCAAAATTTAATAACTTTTTAAATTTATCCATACTTACTATACAATATAGCCAATTGAAATAAAAATCAATATAATAATAAGGGTAAAGTAGTGCATTTATATAAAGCTTTCTCTCTTTGCTTTACAAATAAGACCAGAAGATTAAATCTATCAATTAATAATAAAGATAAAATGAAAAATAATAATTAGTGAGTTAGTTGATGATTTATATTGAGGACCAAGAAATTTATTGTTGGTGCTTTATAATTGAGACTAGAGAAAGTATATTTGTTTCCCTGATGCATATGAACCTTTGATTTTATATAAGATTTGATTTTAGGCATTAATTTTATAAATTGTTTTTTCAATCTTCTAGCTAATTCATTAATAAAAATATTGTCTGTGGAATTGCAAATATAATTATTGGCAAAGCATTCGCAAATAATAACACATGATGTTAAGCTTTTTAAAATAACAATTATTGTCATAAAATTACTGACTTTGATCTTTTTTATAAGCAACAATTAACCAAATCATATAAAACAAACTAATAGTTAAAATTAGAATGAGTAGAAAAAATATGAGAGAGAATGAGGGGGCAAAAAGATAAGAGATATTCAATTAACTGGGTTAAAAATAGAAGAAATGTGCATTAAATTTTTGGAAAAGGGGTATATATAAAACCATACTCAAGTGGGAGAATGTTGCTTACAAATAGACGAGGGGTATCATTTAAGACTAATTTCAACAAAAATAAAACCTGTAAAAAGTTATTTGACCAAATACAAACTTTTTGTCCTTTTGTTTAATAATTTTGTTCAATTTGGCCTCCAAAATCATCACCACTAACCACAAAGATTCTTTTATCATCCTTTGGAAGACCCAAAGTTCCCTCTGATTCCCTGTACACATTATTCTCGTCACACTTATCTTGCTTTTGGCTTACGCGCGAGTGCGCACACACGCAGAGTCACACTCACACCAGCTCTCTTCCAACAAGTTTGCTTAAGTGTCAAACAGATCTCTGTTGTGGCTACTACACAAATATTCTGCAATAGGCCAAGCTCACAAGTCACAACTCCAAACAAACATTATTCCACACTCTCCACGTGCCTTCCTTGTGTTGGAACGAGCCTTATATTTTCCTCTAATACTGTGATACCCATTTATAGCCCAATATCTGCTCCAATAAACTCAAACTAGCTAACCACAGCCATAAAACTAAAGCCTGTGCTGCTTCTACTTCTTTCTCTTCTTCTGAACAATTTCTTTTTCTTAGATCGGTTCCCTAACTTAGTCGTACAATGGAGTGTTTCAATGATGCACAGTGGTGCAGGAAGAAATCATACAGTTATAAGAACGACCAAGTGTTTGAAAAGTATACTTCTCATCATGGAGCATGCAATTTTGAAGGTGATGGAGACGATGATGATGCAGATTATGACTATGCTCCTGCGGCTTGATGATTCTCATGGAACGAGTGTTTGATGATTAATTTGAGCTTCTTAATGAATCTTATCGAGTTATGTAGCTGTGACTGTTTGAAAATATTATATTGATGAATGAGCAGTAAAAAAAGCCATTTGGAATGTTGGTTTGGACTGTATGAAAATCTGTTTTATCAGTATAGTTATTATCCCATCTAAATGTCTCCTTAATTTGCATCATTATTGTGTTCTTTCATTCATGTCTATTTGTAATACTCTATTCAGTCTTTAATATAAGATCCACTCTAATGAAAAATAAAATTACAACTTGGACCTAAATTAAGGACAGGATGAAGTTCATGAGGAGTTTTACTTAAGCCCAATCTCATGTAATTTTAGATTAATATGTGATGGCACATATATTTATATATTTTTCCTCAAAGTCTAATAAAATAGAATAATTTTGGGCTGAAGCAAAACGAAAAGGGTACTACGAAGGAAGTCCCACATGAGTAAAAGTAAAAGATTCAACCAAGAATTGGCCTGTACCTGAAGTTCTTATATATAGAACATGAGATTGTGAAAGAATTATTTTGAGCGAATAAAGGTTAATTTAAATTGTACAGAATTTCTAATTAAATGAAATTATTATTTTTCGCTATTATTTGATTTTTTAGAATGCAAAAAGTATTGAAAGCGGAGAGAATTACTGGAATTTAGACTTTGTTAAATAGGGATTACTCAAATTTATTTATTTTCATTTTATAAAAAAGACAGAAGCTATATATGTATATTTTTATTCATTTTTTTATTAAGAAAGTGTTTCAATAGCAATGAATTATTCATTGGCAAAAAAAAAAAAAAGCAATGAATTATTGAATTCATTTGTTGGGCTAGAGTCTTGTGTAAATGTGTCCACTGACCCAACATAAGCAATTGGACTCTATTCAAACTATGTTCAAAGCATAACTTTCACATAATATATAGGACAAAAATAAAAATTTTTCTTCACATTTAATCCCTCTTTATTTTTTTTAAAAAATATTTTAATGTATAAAAAGTTTAAAATAAAAATAACATCTTAACTATCGATATTTTTATTTAAAAACTATTAGTTGAAAATTTAAAATCTGATATGCTATAAACTCTAAGGTGCTCATCACTTTCATGGATTTTGGCTATTATGCGTTGGTTCTTGAAGGATTTCGGGTATACTTGTAGACCAATTGAGAGGTGCATGTTTCCAAAGATACCCACGCGGAATTCGGATCACAATGGTGAATCCAAACATAAGACACAACAAAGGCATATGGAGTAAGAGAAGAGAAGGAGATAAGGATTTGCAGAGGAGGGAAGCGGGAGAAAATTTTCTTCGTATGTTATGCGTATTGTGGTGCAGTTGAGAAAAGCACTCCCTTAATAATAGCAACTGCCCATTTGAGAAAAAACGGTTTCCGGTAGATTTCACATTCAACCTTTTGGGAAAATCACTATTTCCTTCCCTCAACAATTCTTATTTACACATTCGCCCCACCACATGGATTTTGGGCCTAACCATCAAGAGTGGCCCATATTCCAACATCTCCCACTCACACTTCTTTTAGGAATTGTTGGCCTCATCCTTCTTTCTTATCTCTTTCATACTAGGTGCTTTGCCGTGACCACATGGACATGATGTCTTTTAGATGTTTGTACTAGGAATCTCTTTCACAGGACCACACAAGACAATCTTTCTTTGTGCAGCATGAATTTGGTTATTATGCCTCATATGTCTTAGAGTTAACTAAAATACACTTTCACTTGACGAATCCAATCCCTCTCAAGTCAACATAAGACTTAGATCGTCTTTCTCATATGCGTGGTGTCCCCACTTATGAAATCACAAAGTTGATATCATAAGGGACATGTCACAGACACCAGCATAGTTATGTATTTTTCAGGTAATCTTCCTTTCGCCCATATATCATTTTGATATACATCAACCACTTTCCTAACATAGTACCTTTTATTGCAGCCATTATGATAGTAGGATGTATGTTAAGGTACCATTCATTGAAATATACCTCCATGATAATGTAAAAGTCAAAGGACATAAATAGAAATATTAATTTTTTGGGACTCACACAGCAATGAAATAGGGATTCATTCACTTGCTTTCCTTTTGCAGTTCTATAACACATGTGGTATGAATCACATGCTACGGTGTTTCTCTTATACTATAAGAATGTATGTCATTTTAATAATTATTATCAACACCATACAGACTTTTAGTCTAGATGTTCCCAACATCTAAATCCAAATTCTTCCTCTTCTCATATCTCATATGACGTCAGTATTGAAGAACTTGTTGTCTGGTAACAGGCATCATGGGAGCGGGTCCCCATGATTCGATCCATGTTTTATACGTATACACATTGGATCTCATCTAGACACGCTACACTATTGCTGGGGTGACATATTTTGTATTTCTTCTCTACCATATCAGCATTCCTGCTGCCTTACTGGTGAATACAAGTGTCTTATCTTTGTATACTCCTCCTGAGTATCAAAGGCGGTAACTCGTGTGAGAGAGCCTACCTCACTTGTGATGCCTCCTATTTTTCCCCTATTTTCTTATTTATGATCACTCAGGAATCACTTTTAGGCTTTGGATATCAAGGTTTGATCCAAAATTGTGAACTAAATTTTTTAAAAACTTTTGAATAAAAACGCTGGTACTGTTCATGGGTCTTTTAACAGATTTCTGGCCCAAATTTGCATAATTAATTCTAGAAAATTCGAAACTGAGTGATTCCAATTTATAAATTTTTCTTATTAAGTGAACTATAGGGGAAAAATAATCATTGGTTCCAATTCTTGCCCATTTGATACAGTTTATTCAAAAACCACATACTATCCGAAATGGTTCCTTCCAGTTTTCCAGATTTTACCTCAAATATTGGAAAATCATATCTCTCAAAATACACATCCAAATTTCATAATCTTTATATCATTTTAAAGCTTAGGATGTGTAGTGTCTCACTGGAAAATCTCAGTCCATTTGGAGCTCGTTTGCTATTTTTAACTGTCACTTGATACAGATTCATTTTTCAGGGCCTCTGGAACCCCTTTAGCTTTGAAAACCAATTTTCTTAAAAATTCACCAAAACCTCTTTTTGATCCATTAACCTACTTCTAACATACATGATTATTCCTTTACCCTTCTTGGTTACTTTTAGCTCATTTTCATGCATACTTCATCACCCATCCACATGATACCTTAGTAGAGGTTTAGGTTATAAACATGACAACAACTTCAAGAAAGTATGCATCTTAACCATTTACACCAAAAACATGCAAGCAAAACATCATCTTCAAGCATCATTAACCTTTTCCTTACCCTTGCTTGAGCTTGCACCTACATGGTTAGTGGGTGGGGAATGAGATTTGGGAATCCCAATAGCAAAACCACATAATCAAAACATTGTGAATGTGCATACATAACTTTATAGCATGTGTATGAACATAAAAGACACATCAAACTTCACTTTAGCATGCATATGGCCATAGCACAAAAGTCACATTTCATACACAAATCATGCACTTTTCTCATCATAAAAGTTCATGAAACATTCACAAATCATTTTCTTAAACATAAAAGGTGATCAGCAGTTTTGCTACCTGAAGATCCTAGCTTTCCTTTAATCCAACTTCCAAAGTGTTCTTGGTTCTTTTTCAAGATGCTCTTGGGAACTCTTAAACCCCTAAAAATCATGGCATAACATCCACATAAACATGCCATCATCAAAATGCAACAAAACTTGTAAAACATATAAAAACCCCCTCTTTGGTTTTCTAAGTGTCCTACAAGTTCAAGACTTGATTTTTATGGCCCTTTAAGCTTCTAAAATTCATCTCTTAGCTTTACCATTCACAAAACATCATTTTGAAGCCAATGGAACCATCAAAATGCTCAAAAACATATCCTTTCTTTTTTTTTATTTAACTTGGACGAAAATAGCAAAAGTAAGGAAAGGAAGTGTGACACTCCTTAATCTTTACCTTTAGCTTCATTAAATATCTATTTGGAAGCACCTTTAGGCCTTTAGTGACTTAGAGTAACCAAAGAGTGAAAAATAAAATCTCCAAGTTTAAGGTTACTATTCATGTCACTATTCACAGATTTTTGGGCCAACTTTGAAAATTCATAACTGATTGTAGAAAAATCGAAATTGAGTGCTTCCATTTTTTATTTGAAGCTTGTAAGTTCCTTTATAAGGAAAAAATACTCATTGAGTCATTTACTTTCCCAAATAATACAGTTTAATTCGTGAAAAAGTACTGTTCATTTGGTCATTTTTCTATTTTCCCAGTTTTTTTAGTGATTTTCTTCAATATTTGGAACATCATACCTTTCTGTACAAAACTCCAAATCCATTGTTCTTTAGCTTGTTTTAAACCTTACAATGCCAACTATTTTTCTGTAAAATGTTAGCTCAATTGGAGTTCATTTACCCTGTTTTAAAACAGGCCAAAGTTAGGGGTTTGACCTCCAACTTCACTT
>JANTPZ010146360.1:2848-14848 GCA_025593235.1 Vachellia pachyceras
TGTCAATCAGAGAAGGGGACCATTGGAATTTGAAGTCGGGGATCATGTATTACTCCGAGTATCTCCAATGATAGGTGTAGGTCGATCTCTGAAGACAAAGAAGCTTAGTCCAAAGTATATTAGACCATTCTAAATTCTAGACAAAGTCAAACCAGTAGCATATCGATTAGCATTACCCTAAAATCTGAGTCTGATTCATAATATCTTCCATGTCTCCCAGTTAAAGAAGTACAGCCCTGACCCAGCACATGTTATAGAATATGAAAATATTGCAATACGAGATAATTTGTCATATGAAGTAGGACCATCTTGTATTATTGACCGGAAGGCAAGGCACCTCCAGAACAAAAGTATCCCTATGGTCAAAGTCATATGGCAAGGGTCAGCAGTGGAAGAAACAACCTGGGAAACGGAGGAAGACATGAGGAACATATATCCACAGCTATTTCCATAAGGTACGTAAATTTTGAGGATGAAATTTATTTTAAGGGGGTAGAAATGTAATATCCATAAATTTTGATGCTAGCTAAATTAAATTCTAATCTGATAACTAGGAAACGAAAAGAGAAATAAGAGGTAAATAGTATAGAAAGAAAGACTATAGGCTGGAAATCATAAAGATAGACCTGGCTTAGTACACGGAGTTCTGTAGGAATTCCAGAGTTAAGAAAGATTGCCTAGAGTTATAGGAGGATGGGAAAACCTTCAGGAAAGGGACCCATACTTCATTTAATAAAAGACCAAAGATATAAAGGTATTTCATTATCAAAAGTAAGGGCAAAAGAGTAATTTTTGAAAAAGCAAGAAAGTAAGGGTAAAATGGTAATTATAAGAAAGTTAAATGGCATTTTGGTCATTTGACAAAAGAAAAGTCAAAAGTCAACTAGTTGACCAAAATATCAGAAAAATTTACAAATGCCCAACAGATAGATCTTTACATACCGATCGCAATGACGAAATACGGATTTTCCAAATTCGGACCCGATTTCCGTCTATGGAATTTTGAAGGATAAAAAGAGGAAAAATAATTATTTGAAATATTAGAAGCTCTTCAAAAATTTGGAAAAAAATATGGAAAATCCAGTGAAGTATGTAGTAATTAATAAAATTATTACCCGGTATATAATTAAGACGGTTTTCCCGAAAATTGGGAAAAATCCCCGAAATATAATAATTTCAAAAATTAATTTTGGAAAATCTAGAGGGAATTTTGGAAAAAGGAAAAGGGCATGAGAATCAGTGAAAAATATAGTATTTTTCAAGGCCCTGAAAGAAAATTGCTCTACGATTGCTCCGTTTCAAGGATTTTGGACAGGATACATTAATCCTGTGAAATTTGAGAAAAGTAAAGGTTATTTTTGGGATAATAATTTTGTTATAATCAAGATGAAATTATGGAGATTAAATGAGAAAGAAAATATCTCCAGAAAAGTAGAAAAAGATTTGCCGGAATAAAGTTAAGTTTACCTGTAAATAGTGTAATCGGTAAAAGTAACCGAATGTGATCTAGTTTGATTAGAGTAACCAAAAGGGAATCAGATTTTTACAGCCATGATGAGGACTTTATGATGGCCAATAAGAGTATGACAAGTGGCCCTTAGGTGGCTTAATCTAAACCCTTAGATCTACTTTAGTTTACAAGATGAAATCCTAGCTAATAATTCAATAAATGGGCATTATTAAATCAGCAAATTCCCTTCTTCCTTCAGCCAATTCACGTTAGTTCCAACATCCCCAAGGAAGAGAGAAGTCACGTCATTGTTGAGCCAAGAGAAGAGGAAAAGCTTGGTGGAAATTCAAGGTAAGGAAGAGAACCACCTAAAGCTATATATGAAGTGATCCTTGCAACTTCCTCTTCCACTTCCATGGTTTAGAATTTTGATTTAGCCTCTCTTTTCTCAATTTCATGACTTAGGGTTCTTGAGAGAAAAGTGAGAAAGAGAGGGATTTAAGGCCAATTTATTGTTGGAAATGCTTCCTCTTGCTGAAAGAAGCATGTTGATGATAGTATTGATGTTGTTTGAGATGTTTTGTGATTTTTGTAATTTTGGGAAATCATGAAAATATGGGGAAGTGCTGTCCAATTTTCCATTTGATATGGAAGAGTTAGAATCATGTTTTTCCATGCATAAATGAGGGTTTGGAAACATGAAACAAGTGGTAGAATTGTTAGAAGTTGAAAGTTTCATGTTAAGGAATTTTGATGCATAATTTCGTCCAGACCTGGAACAGCATGAAGATGATTTGTTTTGATGATTTTGATGATTCCAATGGATCCAAAATGAGTTTTTGTGTAGGATGTAAGTGGTCCCAAGTTTATGGAATCATTAGAAAAAGTTAGAGACAAGTTTGAGTCTCTAGGGTTTAAGGAATTCAAGAGAATGGTTAAGGGACTTTTACATTTGTTCTTGCATTGGAAATGGCTAATGTTTAATGGCCATTACATTCTCCATTGTGTAGGCAAGAATTGTGTTCAAGAGGGTGATTTTCAAAGTGACCAAGACAAGTCACAAAATCAAGAACAAGTTGAGGAAAAGTAAAGCCTAAAGGTAGCAAAGATTTCTAACTTTACTTAACATGTTGTGAAATTATTCTAATGATGTGCATGACTTTATGACATTGTTGAATGTGTTTATGAGTAACATTATGCTATGGCCATATGCATTGGATATGTGCTTGGTACACAATTTGACTTTGTTACTTATTTTATGAACTTAAAGCATGTCATGCAAACTTTTCATGAATGTTAGTAAGCTTTGCTATTGAGATTTCCAAAAATCTCACTCTCCCCCACTAACCATTTCTAGGTGCAAGTTCATCCAAGGGAAAAGAGAAGGTTATGGAAGCATGAAGCTAAATTTATAATGCCTTCTTGGATGATATTTTGGTTATGTATTAATATGATGTTTTGGTTTTAAGTTGGCATGTAATATGCGATGTATATATATGCACATATGGTTGATATATTCTAGTTAAGGAACCTCAATTTCATGCTTAAACATGGTTAAGAAAGAAGTAGAAGTTTGGGTTTCAAATGGCAAAGTTTGAAATTGGAAAAGTTGATGAAATATTAAAGTCAAGTCAATCAAACCTCTAACTTTGGGCTAATGTGAAGCAGAGCAAATGGACTTCAAATGACATGAACCTCTACCGAAAAATAGTTCATATTGCAAGCTTTGAAACAAGCCAAAGATCATTGGAATTGGAGTTTTGTACAGAAAGTTATTAGGTTCCAAAGTTTGAAGAAAATCACTGAAAAACCTTGGAAAATAGAAAAATGACGAAGTGAACACTACATTTTCACGAATTAAACTATATCATTTGGGCAAGTAAATGACTTAGTGAGTATTTTTCCTTATAAAGGAACTTACAAGCTTCAAATATAAATTGGAAGCACTCAATTTTGATTTTTCTAGAAATAGTTATGAATTTTCAAAGTTGGTCATAAAACTAGTGAATAGTAACATTCAAAAAAACTTGAAAGTTTTCGAATTGAAACTTTTGGACCCTTTAATCATAATGAAGCTTCCTTTTGATTCCAAATCACTTTTTAGTGAGGTTAAAGGTTAAGGTAAGGAGTGTCACACTGCTCTTGGCAAAGCACATGTGGGAAGCATTGGAAATCGCCTACGAAGGTATAGAGGCAGTGAAGGAAAGCATAGTCAATAGGCTGACAACTGAGCATGATTTACTCAGGATGAGGGAAGATGAAATGATTGCAGTATTCCAAATGCGTCACACTCATCTTATCAACAAGCTTGCAACTCTCAGGAAAACCTATGACCAACTCTCTCAGGTGAGAAAAATTCTCAACTTGGTATCCACCAAATGGGAGTAATTGAAGAAACCCATGGAGAATCAATGCAATATGTGGCAGTGCTTTTTGGAATTCTTGCTGAGTACGAAAGCAAGCAAAAGTTCAATAAGGAACTATCCAACATTGAGGAGAAAAAGAAAAAGGGGGTAGCACTCAAAACCTCGAAGGAAAATGAACCAGAATCAGAAACAGAGGATGAAAAAGATGAGGTAGATGACGAGGAACTTGTAATGGTAGTCCACAAGTTTAGAAGAATGTACCGAAAGGATTAGCAGAACTGATGTCCATTTAAAGGAGGATCACGCTGAAGTGTCTGCTATGAATGCAATAAGCCAAGGCACTTCAGGGCTGATTGTCAGTAGCTTGTTGCTCAGAACAAAGAAAAGCAGAAAAAGAAACCAAAGTTCTTCAAGAAGAAGGCATACGTCTCTGGGATTTGGGGTGACATCACCTTAGAGGAAGAAAGCGAAGTTGAGGAAGAAGCCAACCTTTGTCTCATGGATCTAATGGGAAAACAAACCAAATCTACTTTTAAATTAAAGATAGAGGAAGAAGCCCAGGAGGAGGAAAGCTCAGAGATAGAGGAGGTAATACTCATTAATCCTCTAGATGGGAAAACAAACCAAATCTTCTTTTAAATCAAAGAAAGATATTTCAACTAAGAGATCCCTTGAATTACTTCACATGGATCTAATGGGTTCCGCAAGAGTAAAGAGTCTAGGAGCAAATCTCTACACTCCAGTTATTGTAGATGATTTCTCTAGATTTACGTGGACCATATTTCTAGCTTCAAAGAATGAAACTTTTGAGTTATTTACTACTTTTACCAAAAAGGTCCAAAATGAGAAGGGTATGTCTATTGTTTCCATTCGAACAGATCATGGTGGAGAATTCGAGAATGGTGACTCTGCAACATTCTGTGAAAAAGAAGGAATAAACTACAACTTCTCAACTCCAAGAACGACTCAACAAAATGGAGTCGTGGAACAAAAGAATTAAGTGCTTACAGACATGGGTCGAGCAATAATGTCCGAGAAGAAAGTCTCGCAAGTATTTTGGGCTCATGCACTTAGCACAGTGTGCTACATATCCAACCGAGCCTACATCAAGACATCAATAGGAAAGACTCCTTATGAGTTGTTCAAAGGAAGGAAGCCCAATTTATCTCACTTGCACATATTCAGAAGCAAATGTTTCATCCACAATAACAGCAAGGATAATCTCGGTAAATTCAATCCTAAATCTGATGAATGTTTATTTCTAGGTTATTCTAATAGAAGTAAAGCATTTAGAGTTTTCAACAAACGTACTTGTGCAGTAGAAGAGTCAGTGCATGTAGTTTTTGTTGAAACTAAACCTCAAGCAAAACCTGACATTGATGAAGAAGTTATTATTTCAAAAGGTTTTAAAAATGCAAAGAAGGATAATTCAACTGATGATCAACCAACAAACGATTTTGAAAAGGATCAATCGGGTGAACATCCTTAATCCCCTTAACCAAAAGCATGGAAGTACATCCGCAACTACCCTCTAGATCAAGTGATTGGAGAAGTGGATGAAGGTGTACGAGCACCAAAAAGACTTCTAAATGAGGCTCAATTTTCAGCATTAATTTCAAAAGTAGAGCCTAAAAATATTGAAGAAGTTTTGATTGATAATGATTAGATTATAGCTAGAGAAGAAGAGCTAAATCAATTTGAAAGAAATCAAGTTTGGGACTTAGGACCCCGTTCAAAAGACCATCCAGTCATAGGTACTAAATGGAAACAAACTTTATGAATCTGGAAATATTGTCAGAAGTAAAGCTCGCTACAACCAAGAAGAAGCGATTGATTATGAGGAAACATATGCTCCAGTGGCAAGATTGGAAGCCATACGCATCCTACTTGCTTTAGCGTGCTTAATGGATTTCAAACATTTTCAAATGGATGTCAAAAGTGCTTTCCTAAATGGGTTCATTATGGAGGAAGTATATGTTGAAGAACCTCCAGGTTTTGAAGATTTTTCTAAGCCTGATCATGTTTTTAAACTTAAGAAATCACTTTATGGTTTAAAACAAGCACCAAGAGCATGGTATGAAAGACTTAGTAACTTCTTAATGAAGAAAAGTTTCATGAGAGGAAAGGTTGATACAAATTTATTTGTTAGGCACTCTAAGTCTAATGTGTTAATTGTACAAATTTATGTTGATGATATCATTTTCAGTGCAACTAACAATGATCTATGCCAAGAGTTTGCTAATATTATGCAGGCTGAATTTGAGATTTCAATGATGGAGGAACTCAACTTTTTCCTTGGACTTCAAATCAAACAAAGGAAGAACGACATTTTCATTAGTCAAACAAAGTATTTGAAGGAGCTATTGAAGAAGTTTGGAATGGATCAATGCAAAAGTACAGACACTCCCATGAGTTCAACAACATTGCTTGATGCAGATGTAAAAGGCAAAGATTATGACATTAAGTGATACAGAGTAATGATCGGCTTATTACTCTATCTAATGGCTAGCAGACGAGATATTCAGTTTAGCGTTGGGATGTGTATGCGTTATCAAGCAGTACCAAAGGAATCACATGCTGAGAACATGAAGCGAATATTTAGATATCTTGCTGACACCATTAACCTTGGAATATGGTATCCTAAAGGAACAAAAGAGCAATTTGATTGCATACTCAGACTTAGATCACGCCAGATATAAAATAGATAGAAAAAGAATAAGCGGTCAATGCCAATTCTTTAGAGGATCATTAGTATCATGGTTCAGCAAGAAACAATCAATAGTTTCACTATCCTCAACATAAGCTGAATATATAGCTGCTGCAAGTTGTTGTGCTCAGTGCTATGGATGAAACAACAACTTCAAGATTTGGGAATGAATTTCATGGAAATTCCCATACTTTGTGACAACACCAGCACTATCAATTTGGTCAAGAATCATGTGCATCATTCTCAGACAAAGCATATCTATTACGTCATCACTTCATCTGAGATCATGTGCAAAGGAAATATATCAAAGTGGTATTCATTCAGACTCATCAACAAATAATAGATATCTCACCAAACTGTTAGTGAGGGAACAATTCTTGAATATTAAAAGAGAATTTGGAATGGTGAATCCCAATGAACTGTAAGTAATGTTGATTTACTATTGTTTTGATGATTAGTTGTACTAACTTAAGCATCGGAGTGTTTTCAATAAGTTTTGCAGGTCCCTGTGCAAGGTTAAGAAAGCAAAACTCAAAAACTCAAGTTATGGGAGAAAGAAACTCGAGTTCTGGTATATGGCTTAAAACTTGAGTTCTAATGGAAGATAACTCGAGTTCTAATGGAAGATAACTCGAGTTCTAACACTACTTCAGAGCACTGGAAAGCAAGTTCAGGTAACTTGAGTTCTTGAAGTTCAAAATTCAAGTTTAGGTACGCATTTCTTTTCATAGCCTAAAACTCGTGTTCTAGATATACAAAACTTGAGTTCTGAGGCGTCTGTTCATCTGTAAGCCACAAAACTCAAGTTATGAGAACACAAAACTCAAGTTCTTAGCTGTTCGAAACTTGACTTCTGAGAGACCAAAACTCGAGTTCTTGACTGTTAGTCATTTTTACCTCTTGAAACTTGACTTCTAAGAGACCAAACTCCATAATAGAGAAGTCATTATCTCTCTTCAAAACTCGAGTTCTGGAATCCCAAAACTCGAGTTCCACTGAATTCAGAAGCTATATTCCTCTCTTCTGCCAAAACTCGAACACTAACCCCTACTTTCCTCACTTGAGTTCTCTCTAATCCATTTCATTTTCAATCATTACAACTGCTAGAAACCGTCGTAACCTCTTAGGTACCTCTAAATCGATGAAACCCCCTTAATTTCCCTCATTGTTATCCCATTTTCATTGCTTAATCTCTTCTTGAACCTTTTCAATGTTGTCACCTCTATTTTCCTAAAAATTCTCATTTCATTGCTTTTTGATCTAATTTCTCCATGGCTCGTACCAAAGTAACTGCCAGCAAGTCTTCTAAATCTACCTCTCAATCCCAATCCATCTCTCAAACTCCCTCTAAGCGTGTGCGCATTGCCCTTCTGAGGAAGAAACAGAGATTCCTTTGGTAAGGAAACCAAGGATAGGGACTTTAAAGTCTATTCTAAGCAAGAAGGATAAGGGAAAAGCACCTGTGGTTACTACTTCATCTCAGCCATAGCCTACTCCTTCTGATCATCATTTTAATTCAGAGACCGAGGGTGTCTCTCCTACTCATATGGCATCATCCTCTCGAAGAAAGGGATCCAGAAAAGGAAAGAAGTCACAATCTGATATTCCAGAGGCTCCTTAGGGTTACAACCAATATGGTAATGGTCAATTCTCCTTTCAAATTTAAGAATAGAGACTTGTGGCCTGCTGTTTATGTGGATTTGGATCGTATCAGTGGTTTGCTAGGACAGGATGTTAAGGAGTATTTGGGGCACTGTAATAATCTGATTTCTTTGCAAACTTCTTTTAATCCTGACATGGTTAAATCTTCTATAACAATATGGTTAAAAAGAATGTTATCGGGAATAAGAAGAAGGTTATAGAGTATGGGTTGCAGACGATTATCAGCGGTAAACCAATTAACATCTCTGCTGAATTGTTAAATATATATCTGGGTTTTGGAACTTATGATAGGACTCTCAAAGATCTTGGAAATGCTGAAATATTTGAGTCAGTAAAGCCAGGTAAAGAATAACAGGAGGATCATTGTTTGCATTTTGAAACTTCTTCCATGTCACCATAGTGAACAAAAGGAAGAACTACACGCATCTCTCCTCTTTGAACTACCAGATACTTGGTTCCATCATGAAGAAGGAGAAAAGGAACATTGGACAGATGGTGTTCAATGAGATGCACAAGCTAGTATGATCGAAATTGAAGAAGATGACTTTACCTTATCCCAGCTTGGTCTCCCAGATCATGGATCTTCATCATATTTGGTACCTTCTCCTTGATCAGCTACACATGACTCCTCAGAAATTTTCAGAGACATACTTTCATTGGATGAATATTGATATCATCTCCCCTCAGCTAGTAGCTGCTCCTACGAGTAAGAGAAAGACTACATCTACAGCTTCTAGAGGCCAGGATGAGGCCTAGTCTTATACTCCGCAGCAGCAGCCCTTCTCTACTCCATCATTCTCTCAGGAAGCCTTACAGATGTTCATGCAGACAGAGTTTAGAAGGATGAGAGAAGAGTTTATCACTCCCTTTCATGCTGAGACTCAGAGCTTTGTTCAGACCATGTTTCAGTCGTCCTTGGATGCAGCTGTTACAGTTTTGATTGAATCATTTGATTCTTTCAAGGACACTGTGTTAGGACTGTTGGCTTCCTTGGCAAACTCAGTTCAGGGTTTGGATAGAAGAGTTGGGTCTCTTGAGTTGTTTGCAGGGGTAGTCAGTCACCTCCGCCTGCACCACCACCGATTGGTTATGAGCCTTCATCTTTCGAGCGGTTGTTAACCCATATTGACTTTTCTGCTTCTGCTCAGCCTTCAGACCCTGTTTAGGCACCTCCTCCAGAGACCTCTGTTCCTCATACTTCTGCCACTCCTGACCTTCCACCTTCATCTCCTTCTCATCCTCTTTGAGTGATGACAAAAAGAGGGAGAAGTATTTTGAGTTTAGAGGCTTTGTTATTTACTTTATATTATTATATTATGTTTCATTATGAATTTGATTATGACATCTGAGATTGTTATTGTAAAATCCGTATATTTGCTGCTAACTGAAATAAAGTCCGAACTGGTAATTATGAGGTGAATTTAGGTTCATGGATAGGAAGCACAGGAGGAGAGAATGCCATTAGATAATAAAAGTAATTGTTTAGTTTTTCATAAAATATCTCGTCCGGATGAACTTTCTATAAGCCAAAGTGAGCCCATGGTAGATTCTGTTGGCTGAAGTATGTGGCACAGAAAGCACCGAGACCTCGTTAGCTTCAGCCAACATTATGGTTGGCTGAAGCATATGACAGAGAGTGTCAAGCCTTCACTGGCTTCGACAAAGATCCTTGTTGGCCGAAGCAAGTTAAGCAGTGAGCATTATGAAAATATGCAAGGTGTGACGTACCTTAATTCTACCTTTTAGCTTCATTAATGTTGATTTTGAATCATTAGGAAGCCTCAATATCATCAAAGCACCCAAAAGTTTCATTTTGGAAACTTTCAAAAATCTGAAAGTTACTATTCACTGGTTTTTGGGCGAACTTTGAAAATTCATATCTAATTGTAGAAAAATAGAAATCGAGTGCTTCCAAATTCTATTTTAAGCTTACAAATTCCTTTACATGGGAAAAATACTCACTGGGTTGTTATCTTGCCCAAATGATATAGTTTTCAACGTGAAAAAGCACTGTTCATTTGGTCTTTTTTCTATTTTCCCAGGTTTTTCAGTGATTTTTCGCCAACTTTGGAATGCTGTAACTTTCTGTAAACAATTCCGATTGCAGTGTTCTTTGGCTTTTTCTAAATCTTACAATGCAAACTATTTTTCATAAAAATTTCAACTCATTTGAAAAACATTTGCCCTGTCTACCGATGGGTCAAAGTAGGGCATTTGAACACTTTAACTTTGCACTTTTATGCAAATTCTCCTTTTCAAAACTGTCATTTGAAAACCCTACTTTCTAGTCTCTTTAGTCATGCTTCATCATGCATTTTGAAGACTTTAACTACTTCATGACATGCATACATATACATGTGCACATACATATTACATAATTTACATAAGTCCCTTAACTTAGTTACATTACAACATCATCATCACATGTAACACTTAACAAAACTTTGCCTCAAAGCTCTTGCACTTTCTCTTTACCTTTTGAGGAACTTGTACCTAGAAGGGGGTGAATGGGGGAGGGTGAGATTTTGGGAAATCTCAATAGCAAAGCTTACTAACTTGAAATAGACATTTGCATGACATGTTTGAAGTTGATAAAGTAAAGTGTGACAATGCAAAATGTGTACCAAGCACAATTCAATGCATATGGCCATAGCATCATGCAACTCATAAACACATCTCATCAATGTCAAAAAGTCATGCACATCATCAACATAATTTCATAACATTGTTAAGTAGAGTTAGAAATCTTTGCTACCTTTGTTCTTTAATCTCCACTAACTTTGTCCTTTGTTTTGGATCCCTTCTTGATCACTTGAAAGTTCACTTTCTTGAACCAAATCTTTGCCTATACAATGGTCAACATAATGGCCATTAAACTCAAGCTATTTCCAAGGCAAAGATTAACATAAAATTCCCTTAAGCTTCTTCTCTCATATTCTTAAATCCTAGAACATCAATATGTTCTAAATTTGTTCTAATGATTCCATAAACTTGGGGCCACTTTTATCCTACACAAAAACTCATTTTGGACCCATTGGAATCATCAAAATCATCAAAACAATCCATCTAGTCCAGATTCCAGCTCAGACCGAAAGCACACATACACATTCCTAAGGTGGATTTTTCAACATTCATGCATTATACCACTTGTTTCTTGTTCCCAATTCATTATTCATGCATAGGAACACATGATTTAAGCTCTTCATCATTAAATAAAGAATTGGACAGCACCTCCCCATATTTTTGAAATTTTCCAGATTTTCCAACAATCAAGAACAAGCTCAAATCATCACAATATTCACATCAATATGCTCCTTGCAACAAGAGGAAGCATTTGCAACCAATTATTGGCTCTAAATCCCTCTCTTCCTCACTTTAGCTCTCAAGAACCCTAACTTAGGAAATCCAAAAAGAGAGCTCAAACTAAAATTCCAATCGGTGGAAAGTGTAGAGGAAGATGAGAGGAGCATTTCTATGTATAGAAATCATGACTTAAGTTTGTTACCTTAGTGTTCTTGAAGCTCTTCTCTTCTCTTGGCACCAAAAATGGCGTCTTCTTCTCTCCCTCTTGCAGCTGGAAAATGACGAGGAAATGGGCTGGAGAATGAAGGGAATTGTGTTTATTAATTAATGCTTAATTAGGTTTAATGGCTAAGATCTCATCTTACAATTAAAGTAGATCTAATGGTTGAAACTTAGCCACCTTTAAGCCACTTGTCCTCTTATTATTGGCCATCATAAAGTGCTCTTAATGGCTGTAAAAATCTGATTAGGAATCTAGTTGGGCTAACCAAACTGGATCCCATTCGCTTACT
>JANTPZ010146365.1:0-20299 GCA_025593235.1 Vachellia pachyceras
CCTTCAGCTACTGCCTCACATTTTCGTTGCAAAATCAGATCGTCTTAGTCAGATCATATCGATCGTATCGGAGGCAGCGAAGCAGAGTTTGAAGAAGAAAGGGATGCACTTTCCGCCGTAGAGGAAGGCGGAGTATATGCGAGCCAATTGGCTGTCCCTTGGCTACTTGTAAGCAGGATGAATTAAGATCTACTTTCGATTGAGCTTCACTCGGATATCTATATAAGCTGTTGACTTTCTTTTTTGTTTTTGCCAAATTTATGTATAGTGGTCTCGATATAGATGTTTGGTTCTTGAGCATCGCGTGAAACACCACAGTCCTAAAATCACGGTGTTTTAGCCTGAAATCAAATCCATCCATCATGGTGTTTTAGAGCATTAGGTGCTCCAAAACATGTAGCAGCTCATTTTTAAGAGCGTTATTTTTACATGTAGATTGACACGAAGGATATTCTTTTTATATGTGGTGGAGCTTCATTGATCTTGACAAAACAGTGTCGAAGAGGTAAATTTTTTGCCCAAGCATTGCCAAGAATATATGTTCCATATTTTTTTGGCGTATGTCTTGGTTTCTGTCAGAATATTTTTTTAAAACTTAAGATATATGTGAAATAAACCAGACGACAAGATTCTTCAATTGGCTTTGGAGCTCCTTCGTGCAAATATGAGAACCAATAGAGTAGTAACTGTTGAAGTAACCTCAGCATTACTTGAGACGGTAAGGATTAAGAATATCATTAACTTATTTTGGTTATCATGATTTGGTAAATAAATATTTGAAGCACTTAAGGCTCACACTTCATGCAGTAAAATTGGCATTGGCCATTTTCAGGTGGAAAGTTCTGATCTTATTGCATATGGTCTCATACCTGAGTTTATTGGACGGTTCCCAATCTTAGTTAATTTATCCGCCTTGACAGAAGATCAACTTGTGCAGGTATTTCTTTATTTTTTTAAAAAAATATATTTGTTATATCATATGATCAAAGCTTTTTATATTTTCTCTAAAACATTATAAGTGCTCTCGGTATTAATTCTGCTTGCATGGTTGCAGCGATGATTATTATTCTGTTGATTTGTCTCATTTGACAATAACTTATATATGATGTCTTTATGGACTCTTAGATGTTTAAAGGCATTGGCTTTCTTTGATTATATCTCTTTTCAATATCAATGATCTTTTATAGGGGTTATTGGGAAGTACTTAAAATCGTAAAGTAATGGGAGAAGACAAAAACTTTGAGAAATGAAATATCGGAGGATTCTATGTTTGTAGACATTGTGGGGTTGTTGCAGTGTTGCAACTCTTCTAGGCATCCATATTAGTAGTTTTTAATGTTCTTTTTTGAAGTCTATATCAGTTTGGTTGATGTATCATGTAACTCACTTTATTTAAGGTGATAAATGCATTTTAGTATCAGTTTCTGTGGTCCTCTGTTCTTGTGTAGTTTTCAAAGGGTGTTATCAAGTTTGCCTCATGCAGCAAGGTGTTTATGTTGGCTTAGAGTTTGCATTTCTTTCATATGGAATGTTTAATCTTACATGAAAATGGGGAAACTAAAACTTGAAGAAAGAGTTAAAAGTTCTAGCTTTTGTACCTATATCTATTGATTATATTTATAGAAATGTCATTTGGCTTTACAGGTCCAAACAGAACCAAAGAATGCTCTTGGTAAGTAGTACAAGAAATTAATTGGAATGAACAATGTAAGTATCTCTTATCGATCTCAGCCATTAAACAATTGCTTTTGATCTCCTCATGATTATAGCTTGGTATAAATGAATTTCTCTACCTTTATGATTCAGGTTAAGCTTCATTTCATGGAGAAGGCACTGAGATTGATTGCACATAAAGCAATGGCCAAGAACACTGGTGCCAGCGGTTTAAGAGCTATACTGGAAAGCATACTAACTGATACCATGTTTGAGGTTTGGAAGATTCTTATGTTTTCCCCCACAAGTCTCGGTTACGTCAATCATATCTATTGGGAAACACTGGTGCCAGGGGTTTAATTTAGTTATCTATAATAAATGGTTGTTGGCTTCCTAAATTGCGTTTGTCAATCATATCTATTGGAATTATCCTTTAATAAAAACCTTTTAGAATAGCGGGAGAAAATTATAAATTTGGAAGATAATAGATAGAGGTCTTATATTTAGAATAAAAGAGAATACTTTGTTTAACTTTTATATTAAGAATTGGATGTAATATTTGAATTTTTCATTTATTGTTTTGCAGAGAGAATCTGCATTGAAGAAAAAACATGATGAGCTACATTTTTTTGTTACTCCATTAAATGTTAATTTTATTATGTTGATACATTGTATTGACGGTAAATTAGGATGTGATATCTTTTTTAACTATCATGAAGTGAAATCTCCTGCGTATCGCGTGGGGGAGTACACTTTAGTTAACATTAATATTTGAATAAATTGTAGTAACATTACTACATTTTAAATTTTCCAATGCAGCAATGAATGGGGAAAACTTTTTGTACAACATTGCTTCTAAACAAAAAATTTCAGGATAAAATTGCAGTTTAATTTTAAAGGAGTAACTACTAAAGAAAAATGGATCTAAAATTACAAGTGAGATAGAACACACAACCGCCATTTTATGGGTGAAATCTTTATAGGGTTGCATTACAAGCAATTAGATAGATTCCTCTCACATAATAAATTCATAAATTATAAATTATGTTGAAAAGGTAAATTTAACTGCTAATCCAAACATGCATATAGTCTTTTGCCTCATGATGACATTATATATTTTTTAACCAATTGAAAATATAATTGGTTAATAAATGGGGTTAAACTTTGGTCAGTCTCTAATCATAATTAAATAATATTTTTTGTATATTAAAATTTTAAGTGAGTTATGTTTCAAAAGCTCATGAGAGTTAGGGCATACATCCGGGTTTAAAATAAGTTTACAAAAATATTTGCAAATTACCTATAAATAAAGTCATCATATTGGGAATAGAACTTATACGAAAAATATTCATATATATTCTAGCAAAAGTGATAGTTAAATAGAAAAAGACATTAACCAACAAGTAAATAGGACATTCACGCATAAATCAAGTATAATTGCGCAAGACATGGTTACTAAAGCATAAATATCACATATTGTTAATTTTTTAACTCAAGATGATGTTTTTTCTAGTTCAATAAAGAGAAAAATTATTCAATTTAATAGACCCCGTAAAAAACTTTTGATCAAACCAGAGAGAGGCGAGATTGGTTTATTGGTTGGCTAATTTGACCAACTAATCAACAACGGTGAGCCATTATGTTTATACATCAACTTGACATTTTCATTCACTCACAAAATTCATAATACACGAGCGTATCTTTATTTCTTTGTTACTACTTGAGCTCAACTTGAAAAATGAAATCAAGACACACACACACACAGATATATATATATATATATATATGTGTGTGTGTATATTTGCCAACGAAATCAACATATATATATAATACAAATGTTTAATTGTAAAAATCAGTATCATCAATCAGTAATATGAATACAAACTATTAATATAATACCAAATCTATAAGATATTACATTGTTTGCTTGTCATGCATAAAGCAAATATATATATATATATATAGATCAAAACTCACTTAGCTAGTTACAGAAAAAAACAAAGAGAAAGCAAAACTAAATCAACCTTATGCTATGAGTAGAGATAGCAGCAAGAGCCAGCACTCATCTTAACCCCAAGCAAACAATATACCATTTTCTTTTTCTTTCTTGAATTTATTAATTATTTGTGCATAGACGACTCAAAGATTAAAAAGGCTGGACCAAATTGTTAGGAGTCACAATCAATCGCTATATATCATATGCCACTCGAACTTTCTCTTTAATTGTTTTATTTACTCCCTCTTTTCTTTAATTTTTGGTTTTCCTCTTCAATTAAAGCAGTCATATGGCTCGACCTCACTACTCCAGATGTAAATGAAAAAAAAGCTGACGATTCAATCATTCAATTTTAATGTATTAGCTAATAATTCATGAGAACCAAATAGTTATTGTGAAAAAATGAGTGTAATGTAAAGAAGAAAAGAAAGGCCAAATGCATCTAATAAAATTGATGGAGAAAAATTCTCTAATTCGTTTATGCTACACGAGTAAACACGCACAGAATGGTGAGGGATAAGCATCATGCCTTGGACTATCCCATGATTATCGTTGTCTTAATAACATCAAATGCACGAGATCCCAACTTGATTCTTATGCATTCAAATTGGAGAAATATTAACGCACTCTGAGAGTTTCACCTCATTGAAACTCTGTCTAATGAAAAACTAATATTGGATGACACTCTACAATATTAGTTGTAACTCATTTTAATTTATGGAGGAAAGAATTGAAAAGGGAAAATTTAGGGGGTGTTAGTTTTTGGGGAAGGACGAATCTATTCTCCTTGCACTTTGTGTGCGAAACAATAGATCGTAGATCTTCATTTCTCCCTCAGAGGGCTGATTGACATATGATTTAGACCCTTGCCTTCTATTTCTGCTTCTATTCATATTGCCTGAACTCACATCACATTCTATAATCAATCATTCAATTTTAACAAGCGAGACTAATCAAAATCATTTAACTTCAATAACCAGAGCATCCTAGACTCATGCCAAGAACTTTGGCTGTGATACCAAAATCTGTCACACCCTTCTTATTACTAATAAATCATTACCCTTTAACATAAGGGTTCTTCCTTTTATACTTGGGATGAGATTTTCACAGAAAATTTTAAACTTTTTAATGTCCTCTAGTAATCATGAGTAACGACTCCATTGAGCCAGGCTCGATCTTGGGACTTGGGACCTATGGATTAGCTTATTTACACTTTTAAACCTAGGTTTAGGATACTAAATAAGTCACATTTATAAATCCCAAGTTATAAGCTAGGTACCACTGCTGGTCATCCTCGTTGAAACTACTCATCTGCAATCCTGGGAAGATTCAGCTCCCTCACTACAAAAGACTTTTACAGTATTTACCACATGTACCATTATACATATAGCCATACAGGGCTCATCAAACAATGATAAAATTCATTGGAAGGGATGTATTATTTCCTATCAGAGGATCAATATATATATACACGGTCTTTGGGGTTGAGGATCACGTAAATGACGAACATGCAGATACAGACTCTTAAAGATGACAGCGTGATCCCTAAAACTACGTAATTGCCTATGTAAATATGGAAATGCTATGTGAAGAGAATATACAAGCTGGAAAGACATATTAGCAGCACACAATGATATCTTTCACTCCCCCTCAAGTTGGAGCATGCAAGTTCACAATGCCCAACTTGCCTATCAAATACTGAAAGTCGTCCTTCCCAAGTGCCTTTGTGAATATGTCCGCAAGCTGTTCCTTTGTCCATATTTTCGTTGGCCTCACTTCTCCAGACTGCACTCGCTCCCTTATAAAATAGCAGTCTATCTCAACGTGCTTAGTCTGCTCGTGAAGGATCAGGTTCCTCGTGATATGCAACGCTGCTTGGTTATCGCAGTATAGCACAGTTCCCTTTCTTTAGTGGCCCCGAGTTCTTCCATAAGCCATCTTAACCAAATAAGCTCACTTACTGTGTTGGCCATTACCCTATATTATGATTCTGCTTATGACCTTGAAACCACACTTTGCTTCTTCGTTCGCCATGATATTGGTGAGCCACCTAACTTTACTAAGTAGCCTGTGCATGAGCGCCGAATAAGGGGCTTCTTGCCCAATCTGCATCACAGAAGGCTTCTAATTCCAACGGCCCATCGCTTCTCAAGAGAACTCCTTGTCCTGGTGTTCCCTTTAAATACCTTAGGATCCTTTCAACAGCATTTAGATGCATCTGCTTGAGCGCTGTGCAATATTAACTAAGTGTGTTCACTGCGTAAACGATGTCTGGTCGAGTCACAGTCAGATACATTAATTTCCCAATGAGCTTCCTATAGCTCGTCTCCTCTACATCTTTATTATCATCACAGTCCTAATCTTCATCATCATCATGTATTACCAATCTTGCATTCTGTTCCATAGGAAACTCTGATGGTCTGCACCCTTCCATACCAACCTGCCTGAGCAGGTCCATAACATACTTTCTCTGGTTCAACATTATTCCTTTCATCGACCTAGCAACCTCAATGCCAAGAAAATACTTCAATGGCCCAAGGTTTTTGATGCTGAATTTCTTGTCCAAGCAACTCTTAACCTCGTTAATCTTTTCAATGTGCGTTCCAGCTATTATTACGTCGTCTACATAGATTAGTGCCACAATGAACGTTGATTCCTTCTTGTATATAAACAAAGAATGGTCTGCTCATGATTGAACAAAGTCTATGTGTTTCAACGACTCCATGAACTTCTCGTACCAGTTCCTAGATGCCTGTTTGAGACCGTAGAGGGACTTCCTCAATCTGCACACTCTAGTGTCTCCTTCCCTTGCAAAACCTTCTAGAACTTTCATGTACACCTCTTCATGTAAATCTCCATGGAGAAAGGCGCTATTCACATCGAGCTGATGCACTATCCATCCCTTCTTCACTGCCACAGCAAGTAGCGTTCTCACAGTAACAAGTCTTGCAATTGGCGCAAATGTTTTATGATAGTCAATGCCCTCCTCTTGCGTGAAGCCTCTCGCCACAAGGCGGGCCTTGAATTTGTCTAGATCTCTAGTGGGCTTATACTTAACCTTGAACACCCATTTTGAGTCAATGATGTTCTTCCCTGGTGGTGCTTCTTCCAACGTCCAGGTCCCGTTCTGTTCAAGTGCCTTAACCTCTTTCCTCATCGCTTCTCGCCAATGCTCATGTTTTACTGCCTCCTTGTAGCTTTTTGGTTCTCTAATCTTATCCACAGTCATTAAGAAAGCTTTGTGCTCTGGTGAGAACCTGTCATTTGATACAAAATTCCCAATAGGGTGTGCTGTCGTTCCATGCATCTATGACGCGTCTTCTTGCTGCATGAGTGATGGGGGTAGTTCTATCTGATAACTACTAGGTGTTTAGGAGCTTCTCTGGTGCGTTGGCTGCGTCTAACCCCTGCTTAATGACTTCTGTTCCACTAGCTGTATCATGATCTTGATTATCACCCTCAGCCCATTGAATACCCGAAGACGTTTCTTCTGAGTCCGAGGAATTCACTAGATTTGGGTTAGTGCTTTCTTCTTCCCACGCTGACTCCAGTCTCTGACCAACACCTTTTGGCTCCTGTATTGAGGCTGTTTGGCCTACTTCTCTGAAAGGAACTGTTTCTCATAAAAGGTCACATCCCGTGAGACCAGTACCTTCCTCTTCTCAATATCAAAAACTCGATATCCATGCTGACCACTTGGGTAGCCAATGAATACGCACTTTCTCCCCCTCACTTTAAACTTATCAATGTTGGTTGGATCATGGGCATAAGCAAGACACCTAAACACTCTCAGATGCCCATAGCTCACCTTTCTCTTGGTCAAAACTTCATAGGGTATTTTATTGCAAGTGGCCTTTGTAGGTAATCTATTTATAATGTGCACAGCAGTAAGTACACACTCACCCCAAAAATCCTTTGGTAAGTTCGCATGGATTCTCAGTGTGCGAGCCATCTCAACTATGTGCCTGTGCTTATGCTCAACCACCCCATTCTGTTGTGGAGTATGCACACATGAGGTTTGCACCATTATCCCGTTCTTGTTGCAATGATTTAATATCTTGGAGGACTTGAATTCAGTCCCATTGTCTGTTCGAATCTGTTTGACCTTCGTTTTATATTGAGTCTCGACCATGTTTAGAAAAGTGACTAAGAGTTTACTAACCTCGTTTTTGTGTTTCATTAGGAAAACCCATATCGCTCTACTAAAGTCATCCACAATCGTAAGAAAATATTGAGCTCCTGATAAAGAAGGAATTCTGTATGGTCCCCACACATCACAATGGATGAGATCAAAACACAATCTACTTTTAATTGAGCTATCATCAAATGGCAATATGGTATGTTTTGCCTTATTACAAGAATCACAAAAATCAAGAGTAGTATTTAAATTTATCATTTTCATCTTTTCCCTGGACGCATGTCCGAGCCTTAAGTGCCATATTTCTGGTTTTCAGATCTTCTTGCCATCAGTGATACTTGACTTCCTCCCGTGGCCTCAAGGATGTAGATTCCATCAAAGTATTTCCCCATTCCAATCACTTTGTTCATACGGAGATCAAGAATCAGACAAGGTCCTTAATAAAAATAACCGCAATATTATCATCATGAGTAAGCCTCCCAATTGATAACAAATTGCACTTGAAATCCGGTATTTTAAGTACATCCTTAAGAAGCATGCCATTGTTTAACCTTAAACTGCCTAATGATTTTACTGGTATTCTTTCACCGTTTGGAATTTTTACAGGCAAGTAATTGTCCTTTCTTTCATTCAGCAAAGATTTATTTTCACAGATTATGTGTTCACTGGCCCCTGAGTCAATCACCCATATTTTATCAAAGTTTACAGGGTACTCACCTATCATGTTGGCGACTGAACGCTTTTGTGAATTTTTCTGGCTCTCTACTTTGCCATTTAGAGTTTGCATCAGCTTTTCGTATTGTTCTGTATTGAGGCCGGGGATTGGACTCTCATTTGCATTTACATACGCAGCCTTTGGTCCGGTTCGCCTGTCATTCCATGAGTTTAACCTTTCTCTTCTATCTCTATGTGATTTCTTCCAGTCCGTGGGGTAACCAATGATTTCAAAGCATTTTTCTTCTATGTGCCCCTGCTTTTGGCAATGCCCACATTGGATCCTTTCTCTCCTTCCATCTCTTCGATCTTCTGCGCCTCTGTTCATCCCCACACCTCGGACTTGGAATGCCATGGCTTCAATGTTTACCTTTTGCATGGTTGATACTTGTCTCTGTTTTTCATCTTCCGAAACTAGATGATAGGCAGCACTTACGCTCATTAGTGGCTTAGTGCTGAGGATGTGTGTTTTCACTGCTTCAAACTCTTCATTTAAACCCATAAGGAACTCATAAAGTTGGTCCCTATCTCTAGCTTCTACAATAGCCTTCTTGACGTCACATTTGCAATTCCCACAAGAACATCTTGGTGCAAGATTAATGGACTGTGCTTCATCCTAGAGAGCCTTGAGTTTTGTGTAGTAAAACGCCACGGGTTGTTTGTCCTGCCTCAAGCATGCAATATCTCTGCGAAGCTCTTACAGTCTTGGTGCACTACCCTTTCCAAACCTTTTAGATAGATCTGACCATATCTCCCTTGCTATTTTTGCATACCGAACACTCTTTCGTACATCCTTTTCCATGGCACTTTTAAGCCATCCTTTCACCATTGCATCACAACGAATCCAAAGAGACAGATCAGCGGAATCAGTAGCAGGTTGTTTCAGAGAGCCATCAACATACCCAATCTTGTTTTTGGCTAAGAATGCATTTGTCATGCCATTCATCCATTCAGAATAATTAACCTCAGATAGCAGTTCGCTCACATATACCTGCCCTGGGTTGTCCAAGGCATGTAGAAGGTAGGGAGAGTTTGCGTCTGGACTGCTCTCGGTCTACTTCTCGGCCGCCATTATTTCTCTCCCTCTAAGAATCGTCCCTTAGGTTTAGAACCTAGAGCTCTGATACCATGATAAAATTCATTGGAAGGGATGTATTATTTCTTATCAGAGGATGAATATATATATACACGGTCTTTGGGGTTGAGGATCACGTAAATGACGGATATGCAGATACAGACTCTTAAAGATGATAGCGTGATCCCTAAAACTACGTAATTGCCTATGTAAATATGGAAATGCTACGTGAAGAGAATATACAGGCTGGAAACACATATTAGCAGAACACAATGATAGCTTTCAAACAATAACAATAATAGACCTCTTTAAACTAATAATAATATTTCATTATCACAGTTTATTGAATAGTTATATATATAATTTACACTCATGCAAAAATAAACCACATTCTTACACGACAATGTTGCATACGATAAGTTCACATCTCAATAGCTTGGTAAACCACATGCTCATCAATAGATATCAATTCGCATAACATCCCTTCATAGGTGGCCTAGGTGAGCTATCTCGTAGGACTTTAAGAGATCAAGATGGCAGTGTAACACCCCTTAATAGGTGGCCCAGGGGAAATTATCCTAGGACTTCATCACAACACACATAACAAATATGACATAAACAAACACGTATTATTATATACATAAGAATAAAATAAAAATGGTTTATACTATTTGTTTCTGATTACCTTCCTCAGTATTTTTCTATTCCAGCCTTCCTTAGGGTACTTAATCAAATATCAAATCCTAAAAATATATACGCATAATATTTCGTTAATCATATGCTCATCAAGCTTTATTTAACTCCACTTGCGCTCCTATTCCCACTTCTACCCCCTTTACTTGATTCAATCTTCTCTATTTCTCATTCAAAGGATGTTTTCTTTATCCAATCACAAAAGAAGGAAATCATTACCTTTATTATTGATTTCTTCTTATTTATACACTTATCAAAATTATCCTTTTTCTTAACTTTTGCATTTCCAACAAATTTGCTAAAAACATAACTTTCTCCACATAATTCCTAATGTGGTGGTTTAAGCTTTTATTTGAAGCTCTGTATCCTTAAGCAAGGAAAATTACCACTCAACATTTATATTCAACCTAGATTCTCAAATCAGTGCCCCAAAGTTATTGATTCGTTAGCAACTTACCCAATTTTTGAGATTTCAAAGTCAAACTTTGATGGTCCATAATTTAATATTTATGTACAATTTTCCAAATTTCAAAGTACTATTTGTATATCAAATTTCATCATTAACAAAGACTATTTGACCACCAAAACATCTGTCCAAAGTCAACTGTCCAGAAAGCGCAAATGCAAATAAATCAACCAAAAAATTCTAGCTTTCTGCATGAATCTTTAAAAATTCATATAATCCAAATAGTGTGTTGTGGGAATAATTTTAAAGCTCAAGATGTGTGCTAGCTAAATGCTCATCAAATTTCATTGGTAGAAACGATCATTTTCCCAGCTTATTGCTAAAACTGTAATCGGATGGAATGGAATGGAAAGGAAAATTTTCTATGGTGTGCTGTTTGGTTGCCACTGAAATGGAAAATAGGTTGATGGGAAAATTTTTGTTTGGTTGGGTTAAAATTGTAGGAAAGAGAGTAGAAAAATTGTATCAAATGACTATAATGCCCCTAATGGCAAATGTAAAATGTTTTTTATAAGTATATGTATTTAATACAAAAAATCAACTTATTTATATTTATTTTTTAATATTTAATTATATAATATATAATTATATTATATTTATTAATTAAATATATTTATATATTTATTTAATATATTTTAATAATTATATATATATGAACAGTGTCACATTTTCAACTCATTCGAATGGGGCTAAGGATGAGGAATTTGAAAGCGTGTTATTTGAATGCGCCAAAGGCTCATTCGAATGGCACCCTTCATCTTCATCATATCTTCAACACATTCGAATGCATATTGAAATTTTTAAACATCTCATTCAAATGAGCCTTTTGCCCATTTGAATGACACCCTCTTCATAGTGAAATATTTTCACCTCATCCTCAGCCCATTCGAATGAGCTAAGGATGAGCTAATCTTCTCCAGCGCCGTTCTTCGTTCTTCCTTCGTTTTTCGTTCTTTGTTCTTCCATAAGGTGTTCAAAGCTTTATTATAATATAATTATATATGTATGCATCTCACAACAACCAAAATCTGTAGGTGGAAAATCACGATTACACTCTGTTCCTCTTTTCTCTCCTTCTCCGGTAGCTCCTGTTTCAAGTTTTTACAATGGCATGTTAGGGCAAATACGTCTTTTGCCGTTTTCCATTGCGCTAATGAATTTGCCTTCCCACCGTTTTAGGTGGGAGGAGAGGTTCCCACCTTTGCATGAAAATTGGGAGCCGCCGGAATCCGTTTTCCATTTCCATTGTTGAACCAAACAGCCGCCGCCGCTGGAAAATATTGATTTTCCTATTCCCACCTCTGATTTGCATCGAACCAAACGGGCTGTAACTTGACCCAATTTTCCTAAAACTTGACCCAAAACTGTAACTCGACCCAATTTCCTAAAACTTACTGGCTTGTATCATCCATTATATCCTCCCACGGACACCCACACATATGTCTTAGGGTTATAATCTGGAAATTTGCAGATCTAAGGAATCCATTCGGCCAACCACATGCAAGAACATCCAACCACAAGCAACTTCATTCCTCACAAAATCCTTTAATTCTGAAGATTCCAGATACATAAGCCTCATTTTAGATCTAGAAATTTTGCTTCAATAACCTCCTTTCATGCTAATATAACAAATTATAAGTTGATTTAACAACTTATAAACAATATGTAATATCTAATTCACTTGGCCAACTATATGCTGCTGTCATTAAATCTCTTGCTTTTAGATTCATGTTTAAACCTTCATTTTAGAGCCACTAGACATGGTTTAAGCATCTACAAGAGTTATACAGTACTTTAAGACATGAAATAAACAAGCTTAAATCATTCTCCAGCTTCCAAAACTTAATTTTTCAATTGACAGCTACTCCATATAAATCTGGAACTCTTAGATTTCTAGATATATTGCTAAGCCACCATATTTAGCAACCTCTTATACATAAAATCACATATTTAGCAACCGATTACTTATCTTCACTGTGACACCTCCTATTTTCCCCTATAATTACTTATTTGATCATTTATGAACCACTCTTAGGCCTTAGATAACTCAATTTGGCCTTTTAGTGAACTCCAAAACTTAATTTTTCTTAAAAACGTTGTTACTGTTCACTGGCCCAATTTTGCAAAATCATAATTAATTCTAGAAAATTCAAAACTGATTGATTCCAATTTCTAAATTTTTCTTATTAAGTTAAATATAGGGAAAAAATACTCATTAGTTCCAATTCTTTCCCATTTGAATCAATTTATTCTAAAACTGTGGCAATGTCCAAATGGTCACTGACAGTTTTTCCAGTTTTTCCCTTAGCTTTGGAAAATCATAACTCTTAAAGTACACATCCAAATTATAAAAACTTTATATCATTTTAAAGCTTAGGATGTGTACTATTTAACTGAAAATTTTCAGCTCAATTAGAGCTCGTTTGCTATTTGTAATCACCATTTGAAACAGGTCAGTTTTCAGGGCCATTGGAACTCTTTAGCTTTGAAAACCATCTCTTCTTAAAATTTACCAAAAACCTCTCTTTGGCTCATAATCAATCCTTTTCTCATGCATGGTTACTTCTTGCCATTCTTTAGCTTACCTAGTCCATTTTCATGCATGCCTCATCACATGTTTACTTGCTTCTTCATCTAGGGGTTTAAAGGTTACAACTTTAACCACTTGCAAAATGAATGGCAACCATCAAAATATTTACACCAAATTTCCTCAAGCAAATATATCATCTTCATAATATTTTCCTTACCCTTGCTTGAGCTTCCACCTACATGGTTAGTTGTTGGATAATGAGATTTAAAGAAATCCTAATAGCAAAACTTTCTAACACAAGTTATAAAATAGCATGACAACCTTTCATAAAAGTGTGAATTAATAAAAGTACAACATGTAACAATCAAATGCATATGTCCATAGCAAACAATAGCATATATTCACACTTCCATCATCATAAATTTCTAAATAAGTCATGCATCATTCAACATATTTCAAAAGCAATGAAGCTTAAGGTTAGAGGGTTTTGCTATCTCTTTAGCTTAACTTCCTTTTCTTTGAACTTTAAGTTCTCTTGGTGATTTTTTTCAATGGTGTCCTTGAAGATCTTAAAACCCTAAAAACCATGGCATAAGACCCCATGTAAATATCCAACCAACAAGTTGACATAAATCTTGCAAAAACGCATCGAACCTTTTGTAGGTTTTTCAGGAGTCCTACAAGTTCAATCTTGGTTTTTATGGTTCCTTAAACTTCTAAAATCCATCTATTGGCTTTACCCTACAAAAACATAATTTTAAAGCCAATGGAAGCATTAGAATCATCAAAATTCCACTCTTTCTATTTCTCACAGATTTTCGAAACAACCAGAAAAAGAAGGGTTCTTGGATTTTCCAACTTTTTGCTTATGAATACTTGTGTACTCTTGCTTCCAAATCATGATTCAAGCACCAAAATACTCAAACACATTTTCCCTTTTCAAGACTTCAAATGGACAGCATCTCCCCATAAACTCATGGTTCCCAAAATCTCAACAACAACAACCAAAACAATAACTACAACCATCAAACACTCTTTACTACTTTAAAGAAGAGTTTGCAACCTTTTGTTTCTTTAAAAACCTCTCATTTTCCATTTTCAGCTTTTGAAATCCTTGCCTCTCATCTTCAAAAAGAGAGACTCCTTCAAGAAATCAAACCATTAGAAAGGTGAAAAAGGTTGCAAGACTCAAGAAAGGAGGTTGCTTGAACTTTACCTTGTGTGTGAGTTCTTTCTTCTACCTTGAGAGAGAAAAAATGGTGTCTTGGGAGCTTGAGAGAAGAGAGAAAGTTTTCAGACTTGGGGGAGAGAGAGAGAGTGACGAAATTTGAGAGGAAATGGAGAGGAAATGGTCACTTGAAAACCCTCTTGAAAAATGAGCGGAGGAGATTAATTCTTGGGCACCAAGTTTGGGAATACTTGATGGAGTTTGTGCCACATGTCCCCTTGGCATTCCTTGCTGAAAATGGCGCCCTTTTACTTCCCCTCCAAGTCTAGTTGGCTGACTAGGCCTTGGCCTGGTCAGTTACTTGATCCGGTGGCACGCATTTCCAAAAAGCAACCTTTACAGGGTAACTACCTTTTTACTTTTCCTGAGGCTTTATCTCTCATGTGGCACTATTTCCTAGGCCTCCTTGTCTAGGTGGCATCATGTCCTAGCCCATAGCATCTCCGGGTTTTCCTCGTAACTCGTCAGGATTCCTCGATTTGCGTGCAACACCGTAAAACGGGCTTCCGGCGGCCAATTTGACTTAAGGACATGGAAAAATTCTATATTTTTCCCTGATTCTCAATCTCTTTTCCGTTCCTCAATTCTTTCCGGATTTTCCGTAATTAATTTTCTAAGAAAATACTTTTTCAGGCTTTTCGGGCACTGTTATTCTTCGTACAACGAAACTGCTCGAATCAGATACCGAGTAATAATTTTATTAATTACTTTATAACACAACTAAACTTTTCTTAGTTCGGGTCTCTGGCATTTGAGGACTCCTGCTACCTCAAATAATTATTTCTCAGTTCGTCCTTAGCTCTGAAATCTCTTAATTACGAAAATGCCACTACTTATCTTACTTTCCTCATAATTACCAAAATGCCACTACCTTGACTACTTTTCATAATTTCAACCTTGCCCTTGGTTGACTTTGACATTTCTGGTCCGCTTTGACATTTTGGTCAACTCTGACTTTTTGTTGACTTTTGATCGAATTACCAAAATGTCTTTATTATTTGATGACATTTCATGTCCTAGGCCTTTTTAATCATAATGACCATTTTACTTTTGTCATTTAGGCCAAATGACCATTTTGCCCTTGGGTCATTCTTACTTGAAATTCTCAAATCTAGGGACTTAGTCGATTATCCTCTTTCTTATTTAGGCATTTTCCTTTCTATTTTTCTTTTCCATGGGTTTTAAACCCTTTCGAAATTCATCAATTTGGCCCTTATTTCTGTTTACGAAATTTGGGATATTACATTCACCTTTCAACAAGTACATAAGTCATCTTTTAGCCCTCAAAATGTTCAGATATAGTATACTAAGACGTGTAAATTATTCCTGGTTTATGAAAACAATCCTCCTCTAGCTAAAATAAATATACAACACGAAATCCACATGCACATTGCGTTGTAACCATAATCTCCACTTACCACCATCAAAATGCCTTTAACTAAAACTTAACCATTTATCACAACAGTTTGATAGTAGAGGCATTAAACAGAACGACAATGTACTTGAAATCGTTAATACATATGACTAAACCGTGTAGATACCTTCCTCTTGTGTTACTCTCCAACGAAACCAAAACTTATACACCCAACACTATGTCCCTAGTTTCAGAGTCCTAATAACGGATCAAGAAATCAACATTCTATACTCCTCATCACTGCACAGCTTCGATCTTATAAAACCAAGTCAAAGGATTCTATTTTCCAGCCAAATTGATGCAGCATTACGGGAGAAAAGATTGATGCATTACGGGCTGTTTCTCTTGAAACAGTACGCCCACCCTTGAAAATTTAGAAATCGAAGGAATCCATAACATGCAAAGTTTGATCAAGCTTGAAGAAGCTCTAATTTTCCACATGCAGTAAGTTAATCGGTGAATCTTCACCGATTATCTTTGATTTCTCAACTTTAGTCTCTCCCAAAGAATCCAAAATGGCAAGAAACAAAGGGTAAAGGAAGGTCCAAACACAAATCGGTGCTTGCATGTACCATCGTGGTCCGGCAAGTTTTATGGCATTGTCCGACGCTCTTTGTCTCTCTCGGTTTGCTTTGGGTCTGGTTCAACGAGACGGGAGAAGAATGAATAAAAAGCTGAAGGTGGAGGTTTCAAATGGTATGCATGCGTGGGGAGGATGAATGATAAGATTGCACACCACACTTCTCCCTTTTGCATTCTCCCAAAAATTTTTAAATTAAATTATTCATATTAAATAGAGATTTTATTTTTCAATTCAACTCTCTAGCCCATAAAGTAATTCCATAAATATTTTTGGATAAAATTTATCTCTTCTCTATTTTCCTTGAACTTTCTCAAAAAAAAAAAAAAGAAATAAATTCTCAAAAATAGCTTTTGATCAAATAATTTATTTTTAAGGCATATTTACTTTCTAAATAGCTTCTCTAGGCCTCAATTATACCATATAGAAGGTTATGGTCAACTTTTGAGATGTTACAATTTTCTCAATTTGTAAAGTACATTATCATTCTTTTGCCCAACACCATCTGGTATTTGCATGCACACTTCTTCCTCCAAGTCAACATGAAGGAAAGCTTTAGTCACACTAAATTGATTCACAGGCCAATCTCTTTTAGCAGCCACAACCAGTGGTGTTCTCATAATTTCCAACTTTGCAGCTAGGGTGCAGGTCTTGTGATAATCAACACCCTCTTCTACGTGTCTCATAACTAATGTTGCTTTATGTGTCTAACTCCCCATTCAACTTATATTTCACCATGTAAACCTATTTTGAGTCAATAACATTCTTTTTGGAGAAAATTCTAGCGCCCCTGTTCTATTCCATTCTAAAGCCTCAATCTCCTTGTGCATTGCACTCTCTGTTAGAACAAGCTCATAACAAATAAAATATATACAGGATTCATGACCTTTCTCATGTTAAATTATATGATAGCGAATGCTACATTACTTCTAATCATTATTTTGTTTTTCTTGTTTGGAATCCAAGAAAGATCATGGGGAAAAGTATATGTAGAACATATAAAATGTTAGAATATATAATTCATAATATAATTCACAAAGTGATATGTCTCTTCTTACTAGATGGAAGCTCAATGATGGCAACAAAGTGGCCATCACCTGCTAGGGAGAGTCAAAAGTAAGAAGAGTATTATCAATTACCACTCTAGTAGTTAAACTTAACTTTTTACTCTCACAATCAGAAAATATTTTATAAAATTGATTAGAGTTACCCTATTTTGACTCCGGCCTTAAAGATTATGTGTCACAGTCGGGATATTTTATTAATTCTCTAATTAATATCTATAATAATTATAATATAATAAAATATCTTACATACTCATGCTTCTCTAAGATTCTTTGGTTCTACCATATGATATATTGCTACCAAAAAAGCTGTCTTGGTAAGGATCACGTGTTAGTAACAGTGTCTGTGTTGTCAAAGAGTTGAAAAATTAAGTTCACACAAATCAAAATTTATATCACATATTTAACTCGAAAACTTTTAATCACATTATAAATTGGCTTTCACCGCAAATCCAAGCAGACTTAAATAAGCTTATGAGATGTGTAGTGCTACTTATGGTTTCCTATGTACAGTCATGTTGAGTTGGTGAAGATGGCAAGTCGACCTTGTAATCACCTAGGCCCTGTTTGTTTCGAGACATTGGATGGTTGATATTGTCCTTGGCATTGGGATAACTTGTTTTGTCATGTTTGGTAGGAGGCAGTTTGCTACTTGGGATTGGTGAAGCCCATAATTTTGGGGATGGAACGTTAAGCTATGCTATCAATGATAAATTGAGTAGCTTAATTAGTCTGAATAATTAATATTATTGTTACTTATTGAATAATCATCATGACGCACATAGGTTTGTACATGTACTTGTAGAAAGTGTAGCAACCAGTGTTCCCATGGCTGATCTTTGTAACTAACTATTTACATACAACTAATATTTAACTAATAAATTTATTCACATACAATTTTTTATGACTTTTTAAAAGATAAAAGTTGGAGATGATGGGTTTAATGCTTTTAAAGTGCATGTCTTTGAGAAAATTATAAAAAATTGAAAACTGAACAATTTTTATCTATATAATATCAAAATATCACTCATTTTATATAAAAAATAATGATTGAAAGAAACTCGAAAGATACATTTAAAAGTCTTCTATTCACTCTAAATATAATAGGTAATATAAAATTTTAATTTTATTTTGTTTTCTTTCTTTGTTTTATCCTTTATTCTTCTCCTTTCCAAAACCACGACTCCGTCCGGTAAAAGAAAGAAAAAGGATTACCAGAGGTCGTTTGAGCAATTTTTTCTATCGAGATAAAAATTCTCTTACATACTTATTTTAATTTGCATAAAAGCACCACTCTTTCTAAACATGCCCCCAATGGAGGAGGCGACGCCGTTTTTGGAAGTCGGAAGACCTAGGACTAGGAGGAACACATCTTCACTATTCAGCCATTATATCAATATTCCAATTTTACCCACCCCACTCAATAACCTTTTCTTTCGCTCTTCAGCAGGACTCGGAGGATCATCATCTTCAGTATTCAGCCACTGTTTCAATATTCCAGTTTTACCCCATCACACTCAATAACCTTTTCTTCACGCGTTGGCGCCTCTGCGTGGTTGCCCTCCTCTCCTCCTCCTACAGCCGCCGTCGCCGTCAATTCTCCTGTAGTCCTGCTGGTTCTTATCTTCGTTCTCATCGTCTGAGTTCTCTCTCCACCTTTGGTTGGCATTTTGCAGACTCGGTACTTCATTCAGGTGAGTGTCTGAGTTCGTATTCCATGGATAAACTTTTGGATATATGTATTTCATTGCCTTCCTGTGTCTATTTTGCCTTCTGGATGAACTTCTCATTCTATTCTTGAAATATGGACGCAGCATTGCGTAGCATTAGTTTTGCCTCATCGTTGGCGGAAGGAAGAAAGAGGTTGATTAGCCTCTTTTATGAGACTGAGCATTGTATTATAGAGAAATTGAAATCAGGGCCGGAAGTTCGACTCACTCTTGTAGCTTCGAACTTCGAATCTTTCCATGGAGGCTTTCAATCACGTCAGCCACATGCATGATGTTGCGCTCAGACCTCGCTTGCTTCATACCCTTATCAAAGACCACCTTCCTGATGAGAAGCATCCCTTTTCGAATCCCTCCGAGATTTCTCGTGTAGTTTCCATGATCAGAACTCACCGTCTCCTTAATGAAACCTTCACCGATGACATGGACCAAAAGCAAATTGAGCGATGGAAATCTGCGGTTAATTCGTGGGTCAACTGCATTCTGACTCTCACCTCGAGTGACATGGTAAATATGATTCTTCTATGGTGCACTTTGTTTTGAATGAATTGCGGCATTTTTTATTTTCCATATGAGCAAAAGCTGTTATTTTTAGATTGAGTTATTGGTCACATAGTTGGATTTTTCATATTCTTCACAAATACGATAGTTTATGCTGGCGTTATGATTGAATTTTGTTTAGTTTAGGATGTTGGAAGGTATATTCATATGAATTTTATGGTCATATTTCCATGTCGTAGCCAAATAAATGTTGGGCAGGAATCTCTTTGCTGGGTTTTACTTGTCAAGAGTGCAGCTCTCCTCGTTTCCTAGAATCCTGCTCCAATTGGTTCGAGAAGTTGCTACAATTTTTACAGGTATCAGTCTGTTTTTGCAGAATGTGGCTTCTTTGCTTGCAAGCTTTCTTGAACTTCCATTCTCTATTCGAATTTCTTGGAAACTATGTAGGTATACTTGTCTCTCTCACCCAAGAACAAAGAAAAATCTCTTCAAACACCCCTTGCAACCCTTAATGAATTTT
>JANTPZ010146367.1:0-17643 GCA_025593235.1 Vachellia pachyceras
TATTCTGAAATACTTATTAATATTATTAGATTATATATCAATTTATAATTATACGAATTATTTTAAAAAATCATAAATATATTAATTAATTATTTTCTTTTTTACTCTTAAAAAATATAGTGACTTTTATATTAAAAGGTTAAATATAATATATAATTATATACTCGTTTAAATTCAATTTTATCTTTATTGATTGCTTGCCCTAAGTCTAACCATCATCTCCTAAACGACAAGAGAAGCCCATCCCTAGCCTTATTCACAGGGGTCCCCACTGAGAGAATCTTATCTTCGTCGCATTGGACCGTACCAGTGCTATAACTACACTCATCTCCGTATAACTTAAATAACAGCCTCGATATCTACCGTCCAATTCACCTCTTCAGCTTTTGGATTCTGACAGCCCCTTAGATTTGCCGTGACGAAACGGCAATGTCTGGTCAACTTTCAAAGAAGGCCACCTTCCCGCGCAAACACCGACCCTCCAAGGCGCCGCCTAATTTGAATGACTGTTCATAACGCGGCTAAACGTGGGGCCGCATACTAGCCCACGTTGGCATATTAGCCACTATTTGTTTGACACGTGGACCACACCACCGTCATTGCTTGGCTTTCACCAACCTACACCGCACGATCGAAACTATCTCTCGGTACACCAACCCCACACGATCCCCCTCACTCACCTCCCACTTCCTCCCCCTCTCTCCCACAAGTTTTCGAAATTTCATATTAAAATTCGAATCTCTCTCTTCTCAGTCTCCGTGTGAATATATACACACTCACCCTGAGCCGCATTCTCAGTCCTTGAAAGTTTGTAGCGTCATCGATCTTCATCGGAAATTGTGACTGCGATATTCTGTCTTCTTTCTTCTCAACTTTCTTGATTCTTGATCTTGCTGAGATTCAAAAGGTCGCATTGCTAACTTATGAAGCAAGCGAATACAGAATCAATGGCGGCCATGTATAATTCAGGAACGAGGGAGTGGGACGAGGAGTGCAAGACTCCAAGGAACATCGAAAATCAGATTCCGGCGATGCTTATTTGCCCGCCACCGCCGCGGAAGAAGCCAATGGGAGACGGGAAGAGGCTGGACCCGCCGAAGGGCGGGTACTTTAATCCGCCTGATCTTGATTCCTTTTTCGACGTTCCACCAAGGAAAGCAGCATTTGCGTAGGAAGACGATGATCTAATTTGGTCATATCTCTCTTTTCCTTTTCTTCTTAGGAGGAGTGAAGACGAAGAATTAGCTGTGTATATATAGATATGATGTTTCTGCTTAGTTTCTTTTTCTTTATCAGGTGCTATTACTTTTTCTTAGTTATGTTTAGGTTTCTTCTTTTATTTTCTCTGCTGATGGATTGCGATGATTTATTCAACTAATTCTTTCAAAGAATCACAGCCTTTGAGTTCTTTCTTCTTCTTTCTGGATTTTCTTATGCTTTGCTGATTCGTTCATGGCTTCTTCCAACCATAAACACTGCGCGGGAACCATTTCTCTTTTTGTTCATCTGAGTTCTATCTCTTCACCATGCGTTAGAATGTAGTATTAGATTAGATAGTCTGAGATAATCAATTATAACAACAGATTTTGAGTCAAACTGATCACTTTGGAGCCAAGTATGGAATCTGACGAGGAATTCGAGTGGGTCTTTTTCTGATTTGAGTTGATTACAATTAATTAAGCATTTAATAGTTAATTAAAGTCTGATTAGTATATTTTTGGGAGAATTAGCCATAGATCCCAAGCAAGTGAATGTGTTATAAAATAATCCTAAGATGTTGTTAATGACAAGTCGAGGAGCACCATTTACAAGTGAAACAGCTACCATTAACAACCTCTTGTGAACTATTTTGTAACACATTCCCTTACTTGGTGTCTCTGGGTAAATCTCCCTACAATTTTTTATAAAAACATTTGTTATATAAGTGAGATTTTAATTCTGTTGCAAAAGTTAAATATTCCTAATCATGTTTAGTCAATGACATACAAAATAAATTAATTAAAGGAAAAAATCCTCCCTCAATCATTAAAAATATTCTCATAATTATCTTAAATATAGAAAGTTTGGGTAAACTAGAAAAAGTTTAACTATCGCGCTGATCATGATTATGTGAAATATATAAATATTTTATCTCATGATAATGTCATGTAATTGTCAATTAATATGCAATATATTTATCAATGGCAATAGATTTTAAGTAAAATTAATGACGGTGCAGTTTAAGGATGGAAGGGAGACAAGTAAATTGCGTGAGTCTCTTTCAAAGGGATACGGGTTGGGATTTTGTACTTGGTTTGATGGGTTAATTGTAATTTTCTTTTTTTATCTAACTGCAGTTGACCCAAGTCACCATATCTTTTGACATTTTGACTCAATGCTAAGCCTTACTTTGACTCTGTGAGACTAATAAGCTCAGGCTGGTTGACCAGTATACTTTTTTTAAAATAAAGAAAGAAATAAATGAAAACTTGAGGTGGGTCTATTCAGCTGGTGCTGGACTCATACAAGTAAGCTGGGATTTCCTATTTTACTCTAATAAGTTGGGCTGAGGAGATCTCAATATGTAAAGGTTTGTGTTTGTTTATTAAAATTCCTCTCCAAGATGCGGGTCGAGTCCGGATTAGTCGGGGCGAAACTTCAAAAACCGGGCGGATAACAAAAAAAATTTCTCCCCAAGGAAAGAAATACCCAAAATTTTCTTCAGACAATGTAAATTCTGCTTCAATTTTTCAAGAATTTTGGAATAAATGAGGAAATTATTTTTTTTAGTTTAAGCAATTGCCATAAATATACAGAATAGGAAAATGCCATAAAAAATGAGCAATACTGCGTACACTACTTTATGCAGATCATATAAAGCAGAATGGAAAAAGTTAGGTCAATATATAGCAGGGTTAAGTAGCATTTTTACCACAGAAGTATACACGTTGGAGCACTGAGTATCCGGAAGTTTTTTTGGGATCAGATTCACCCCGGAAGTTTATAAAATGTAGCATTTTTCACCTGGGGCAACAGATTCTTAACGAACGTTTGTCTACATTCGAATAAGGCATGTATTATTCGAATGAAAGCCTCATCTTTAGCATAAAACTCATTCAATCGAATTTTTCCACAACATTTTAGATTCAATCAAATATAAAAGTCAAGAATCAATCGAATCAGTTTTATATTCATTCGACTCATGGACTTTCTAAACCTCATTTTTCTCCAACGGTTTAGAAAATGGAAAAATACGGTTTAGAAAGTCATCATTCGAATGGAAAAAAAAGCTCATTCGAATGAGCATACTTTTTATAAACGGTTTAGAAAGCTTAAAATTTAAAATGATGTAACTTCCTTATTTCAGCTCCAAATTTTACAAATGACCTATTATTGCAAAGAGTACTAGTATTCTACGTGAACCTGAACAAAATGGGATGAAATGAACCTAAAGAGAAGCTGAGCTTCACATTGCATCAAATAGTTCATATATGAATCAACCATGATATGGCTCCACTTGGTTGCTTCTGCTTAAGTTCCATGATCTTGGATCTAATATTGGAATCTAATACCACTTTAAGAGAGTGTCCAAGGAGACCATATTTAGGAAATAAAACCCAGTTTGATCCAATTGTTAGTGCCCATAAGGCTGCAAGTAGAATGTAATTATGTAAAAGCAACCAACAAGATTACCACTCAAGTTTATCGGCGAAAAGCAAAGAGAGAAATTTTTTTTCCCGGCCATAAAAGCAAACTTTCGTAAAACTTTCTTCAGTAATGATTGGACACTTAATTATCATAAGATAGAAACAAAACCCACTGCAGTTATTTGTCACCAGGCTAAATAATTTCAAAGTAAATCATGTACCACAGTGAACTCTATGCATATCTGTCCCCAGATTCAATAACTGAAACAACAGTAAATCAATTTTTCTAGTTTACTCAAGAAATAACTTTAGTACCTTAAATTCAATTAACGATATATCACACCTCAAGTTTTTATGTTTAAGAAATTGAAGATGATAAGTGAAAAAGAGTAGTTAAATTTCATTAAGACACAAACAAACTAAACATTTATAGTGGTCTTGAATCACCCTTTTCCCCTTTTCAAGTAACTGGAAGCTTCATGAATAAGATTGCTTAAGTGAGTAAACTACATGGATAAGATTGCTGTAATTGAAACCACTAATAAATAGCTTTGCTCTTTTACTAACTTAGTTCATAATTAACAGAACTCAGTTCATAATTAACAGAACTCCCTCGCTTTACTGAAATGAAATGGCAAAGCAATCAAACCCAGACAATTAGGTAAACCGAACCTTTTGTTTTTAGCTGACTTGAAAAAAATTTTCCGCAACGGATTTTCGTGTCAAAAATTTTTCAATACACCAATTATCTGAAGAAAACCAAAAAAGAGTTAACAGTATTCAATTATTGGATAGTGATCAAACCTGCTTGGCTGTGATGGGTTCTCGTTCTCTGCTTCCATCTCCAGCCTGAAGGATTGAAGAAAAGCTTGAGAGAGAGAGAGAGAAGGGGAGAAAGATAAGGATTAAAAATGTGCTATAAGAGAATACGGCATCTCGCATCTCACTGTCCTTAGTCTGCGTGGCGCGTGCAGATCACGGCGGCGGTTGCTTGCGAGTGGGAATCATGGAATGTCGAACACCACTAGACAAGGCAACGCTCCGTTTGGTTGAGTTCAAGGTCTTTACACTAGTAAATAATTGAGTTCGTGCATGATTAATCTCTCTGTTCGTACGATAACACCTTTTATGCTTCCCAAAATTTTGATTATTAGACGTGAGCGTCATTATTGCATGAAGTTTAAAATTTTTAGAATTTTTGTAATTTAAGCTGAATATTAGTGTGTAAATGCCACCTCAAGACATAGTTTTATTGGAAGCAAAATGTAATTAGTGAATTAAAATTCCAATCTCCCCTGAGATAGGTATAATAGTGCCTCAAAGGATATAGGCTTGTTTGGTTAGCCCGTTTGAACAACCAAAATCCATTCATGTGTTTATCGAGATAAAATTCATCTCAAATATTTACCTCAGAATCTGTATCCATTCTCCCAACGGGTTATCCAAACAAGCCCATAAATCTGCTTTAGAAAACAAAATTGATTTGTTGTGACCCACAGCATCACAGGTATCGAGTTTTCCCATTCGCTACGTTCATGTGATTTTACTCCTGTTATATCTTTTCATTTATTTAATTATATAACTCACGTACTCGTTATATCCGTGGAGGGTTCGAAGCTATATATGCAACAAGTAAAAAGCATTCCAGCTTCAGATTGGAAGACAGAATTTTCAGTTTCATTGAAATGGAAATAAGAGTATGATACAAATATATGATTATTCTATCAGTATACAGAAAAATTACAAATTCTAGAAATACACACATTCAACATTTTCACAAAGGCCAGTCTTCATCTTTGTCTGACATGTCTTCGGAGAGCCTGGTTTTCATAACTTGTCATTCATTGTACAGTGTTACCCACCAGAAGAGCACCATGGCTGTAGCCCCAACATCATCCAAAAACCTAATTTTTATGTCTACCAAAAGGAGGGAGAAGAAAGAAGATATGTTGTTGATAATCAAAATATCCACTGGCGTACATATGCATTTCATTGCCATGACCAGATGCACCAAACAGCGCTAAAATACCAAAACCTCACCAACTGTGGGTGCATGACATATGAAAAAGGGGACAAAAACTTTTCTAAGTTGGATTAGTGATAGTAGACTACTCAACCTCTCGGCTTTGTCATCACTCAACCAATCTTCACACAGCTAGGGTTAGATGTGTATGCACTACAAATGACCACAACAACCAAGAAATGCCGAGACTTATTTCGACGTTGATGAACCTGGTGCGATATCATAAGCGGTGTGGAACCTAAGTCCAGAGCCTATATGGTTTGCCGTGGGCAATACCCAGCAGAGGATATTTGGCCCCAGAACCTGCAAAAAAAATTAGTCAAGAAGCTTGAAATCATACCCAGCTATACACATAGCTTGTCAAATTAGTCTGAACCAAGTGAGAAAGAGACGAACTGCATATCAAGACATCTATAAAAACAAAATGAACTGGAACAGCTTCTTTGGCAACCATACAAGTCATGACATTTAAGGCATGCTTAGTAGACCACAGGAGCACATAAAAGTAAATTTCATATCAAGTTGTTTACTAGCTGTATACCAACAGAAAGTTGGTACACTAGGCAGAATTACCACGGGGTTTATAGCCAAACAGAAGGAATAGGAGCATAGTATTTAGTTCTTACAGTTGTCAAATTCTCATATGGACCAAGGTCATATGGATGTTTATAAATTTTCCCTCCCTTCTCTGCAAGCCATAAAGCTCTAACTCCTTCATAATACTGCCAACAAAAGTACTGAACATGAGAAAGTTCCTATTTATTTGGACAATAGAATTGAAGCTTTGAACTAAAATTAGAATTCTTTAATAACCTCTATTGTAGTCTTGTTATGCAGGACGAGATATATATGCCATCCTAAAAGTACTGCTAAGGTCATAGATAAGGGGACCAGCAGTATCCCAGAAATAACCTGTATGAAATCAAATGTCGTTAGCAAAGATGCTAGCCAACCAAAACAAAACTCAACCATTTTATTTTATAGGAGATTACATAATAAGTTCTGTAGGAGCCGCCATTTTGCTCTTCCTCCTTTAAACCATCATTAGCTAGACTACCCACAAGCAGGACCTTAAAGATTAAGTGAGAAGGATGCTTAATATAGGCAGAAATAGTGTATGGAATATTATCATAGGGGAAAACAAAAGAGAACAGAAACAGATAATTGAATCATGGCCCCGCGAAAATGCAAATAAAGCTTAATAAGGCACCCATGATTGTAGTGATATTAAAAATGCTAACAACAAGTCAAACTTACCAAGGAGTAAATGATTGTAACAACAGCATACATGACAAAGACGAAGAAGACCTTATAGTTTGCATGGCCTACACAGTTGTTTATCCAAATGCAATGGTGATCCTAACAATCAGATGGCACAAATTTTGTCATTATTTATGAAAATCTAACATAAATTTAGCTCAATGATAGATCATGCATACCATGCGCAGAACACATCTTTTACAAACACGGCAATGATGAGCACGGGGAGGCTTATAATGAGAACACTTTTGGCAATATCTCAAATCCCCACTCTGCTTGTAATTCAAATAAACATTACATAAATGGTAAGATTCATATTTTGTACAGCTGAAAATGATCATACAACCACCAGTTTATAGCACTTACAGCTGAAAATGATCATATAACACATAGCACTTATTGTTGGCTCGGGAAAAAAGTTTTAGTCGTCCCTAGTTAATCCGATTATCTTCACTTATTATGCATTAAGTTAGAAACCCTAAAGCACTTCACCAAAACAAATCCTCATTATAATCTAGTCATAGATATTAAAAAAGCGCAATGCCACAAAATGGTGAAATAAATTCTACTTCCACCTTAACAGTCACTATTTCAGAAGATCAATTATTTAAGCCAATAAAATGGTTGTTCTTTAAAGTTCTAAATGTGTAAAGTGACATCAATTAATGCATAATGATTATTTATTCATTTACCCATATAAAAACACTATCATGCTTGTTGGCCCATCTTTGTTCTCAGGCTATAGACAAGAGGATTAAAATGTATGAATATTTTCTACAACAATCATAAACACAATCTTGATTTACCCATTATCCTAAATGCATCGATTGTAGAGACCACTATACAATTTTGATGACAGTACCTCTTTGGAAACAGTGGTTGGCTAACAAGCAAAAGGTAAAGTCTTCCACCAAAATACTTAGCAGCTAAACATTCCCGATCTATTCATCCAGTCATTAGATGTCATATGAGGCCAATAGTTGAAGTACAAATAAAATAAGTCACAAGTACGGTCCTTAATGTCGTATGGATCAGAATAATTGCCATTCTGATAATTCAGAAAGAAGGATAGAACAGCTAGAACGACATGATGTCACACTTTCTGCTAGCTCACTGAGCAGTAATTATGAAATAAAGATTGCCAAAAAAAACTCATAATGAAATCCAGCTAATGTTTATCAAAGAGACTTCCAGCATCCGAAAAATCAGAACTCGAAGAAGCATATAAACTAGCAGGAAAGGTAACCAAACAAATAGATAGAAAAAATAAATCACAAAATTAAATGACATAGACATGAATAGGGCTGCCAAGACAGACCTGGGCGGTTCTTCTGAAAGAAGCAAATTTGTTTCCGAACGTCGAAAAACAAACAACCCCAGAAAAATATAGTCAAAAAACGATATTTTAAACAACACATACTCTATACCTTCCGCTTGATCTCGTGAATAGGGCTTTCAGCGTCTTCAATATCTGGCATGTACGCAGAGGGGACCCGACCCGGATCTGTTAAAATAGCGGTAGCATAATTAAAGACACACATGATGGCTAACGCCGTGAAGACGATGGTGTTCATTATTCCCGGCGAAGAAGAGAGGCCGAACCACTTGTCAATGAAAACGAAGACAGTGGAAAGGTAAATGTAGGCGATGGTGGAAACCACGACGCTCACAGGGAGGGAGAACCTGCAGCGCCGCTTCATTTTCTCAGCCATGGAGGATCCGGCGGTCAGGTCGCGGTGGAGGCACCGGCGCCAAAACGACGGCGTCTCCAAGTGCAGAATTCAGGGAATGCACGAGAAACCAGAGTGGGGTGCGATGACCGTGCAAGAAATGTATTGACTATTGAGACGGTGTCGATGTCTTTAGATTTTGTAAAGCCCACTTGCTATTTTTGGGTATATTCCTTTGTTTGTTGCCATCTGCAGATCCAATATATATATAAATCCTTTAAAAGTGTCTAAAGAGACTTGAGATCGTACCCTGTCTTTGATGGGAGACCGGTATTGAACCCATCTAAATTTTCTTTGTACCAAAAAATATATATATTATAGATAGAAACAAATTGTGGATAACACTGGAATTTTCTAAATTAAATATGTAAAAGTGTACTTGTGAGGACAATTTTATTAGCAATCAGCCAATATACAAGAGAAATTGTTGAAAAATTCTTATTATAAAATTTATCTCACAAAATCTATCTGAAATTTATTTAAGAATCAAGGTTCAATCTATCTATATATAAATTTAAAGATATATTGCACTGAATTGAATAAGAGTTACATCCACTTAAAATTTGAGTAATTTAAACAATTTTATTGAGTGTAAGTATATGTAGCACATGAAGTATTTTTTTAGGTGAGATGCAGCATCAGAAAAAAATATTTGAGTATGCCAAATGCATTTCAACCCTAATCTTATTTAATAAATTTTGCAGTGAGAATTTTTCTAAACAATTTCTAGGTATCAAAAAGGAACTGGGAAAGAATGATTTTGTTGTTATAGCTTTACTGAGATTCCTTCAAAACCAAGTCATTGGTTCCATGGTTTGCAATGTTGGAGCTGACAATTCACCTGAGAAGACAATTGGACTTTACCAAACCATAACAAACTCTAGATGTGAAAAGCTGTTTAGATAGATATATAATTATCAAATTTATGTCAATACAAAAGATTTTAATATGAATTATCTAATATATTTTTGTTTTAGCTTTAATCATGTTCATGAATGTATGATAAGAAAAAACATAAATTTTATAATTTTATCAACATGGAGATGTACAACATAAATATGTGAAAACAATCTGTTTTAGTTAATAGTTTTTTTATTGAGTACTTTCTCGGTAGTTTATTTTTTTTTCCAGAAAATTTACTTTAACTATGACCTGGCCTTAGATATAATTTCCATCTTTTTCAAGAAAACGAAAAAAGTACATACCATGCAAAGAAGAGTTTAAATAAAAAAAAGTGAAATCTTCAAATTGAACCTAATGAAATGAATTAAGTTTAGTAAAAAATGCAAAGAAGAGTTTAAATAAAAAAAAGTGAAAGATTCAATTTTTTTTTATACAATTGGTTCACTTTGGTGTATTGAATTAGTTTAGTAGCAGATGCTAAGTTGATATAAAGATTACATTATCAGTTCATGGGTTGAGTTTTATGTTTCATCTTATAAAAGATAGTGAGAAAAGAGGCTAATTTGGATCCTGATGTCAAAGGATATACACACGCTTCAAAGAAAGATTTTGACCATTCATTGTTGTCTCATTGTGTAAGCCACATAGTAACTTATTTAGAAGTAAATAATTACTCTTATTCAAAGGCCATGTTTTTATAAAATGAGAGAATATGAGGGTAGAAGAAATTGAGAGTGTGTGTATATTCTTATTCATTTTAATGTATAAATGCTTAGTACATTATTCTTATTTATAGGTCTCAAGGTATTAATCACAAATATAAGAAGTTATAAGGACATTAAATAACTTAATGGTATAATTGGGGGTTATAAGCAACATATACTTAAGACCTTCTAATTTAGAAGGTTAAAGAACATAACGACATGAGGTGAAATTTAATAAGTCATAAAAATATTTACACCACACATCATATTTTATAACATTCTCCAATATTGGATGTTCTTAGACAAATATTGTACCTTATTGAAACCTTAGTGGAAAAACCTATTGAGACAAAAACCCGGTGAAAGAAAAAAGAGTGCATAATATTGTCTCCTCCCGATGATAACATCACTTTATATCTTTGAGTCTTCGCATTACAATGCCATATACCAATTTCTAAAATGTTCTAGTTGGCAAAGTCTTTGTAAACAAATTTGTAGGATTATCACATGAGTGAATATACTGAATATCTATATCACTACTTTTCACGAGATCATGAATGAAAATAATTTTTGAAGAGATATATTTTGTCCTATCCCTTTTGATATACCCTCATTTTAATTAAGTTATACATACTGTGTTATATTCATATAAGACCATTGGAATCTGTTGGCCTAGAAACAATGTTTTGATATGCTGAGTTATTGATCTTAATCAAACACATTCTCGACTTGCCTTGTGAAATGAAATTATTTCCACATGATTTGATGAGGTGGCCATTAAATTTTATTTTATCAAACGTCAAGATATAGCTGCACTCCTATAGGTAAATAAATATCTTGTTTAAGATGTACCTTTATGTGGATATGATAACAACTTTACATCCACATAACCAATTAATTGTAATAAAGATTTATTGAAATAAAATAATCTCATATCAATACTTTGTCGAGAGATTACAAGCTTTTGGTACCTTGTAATATGTTTCATTTTGTAGTCCCTCTCCCCCTTTTAGTTTTCGTTTTTAGTGCTTTCAAATAATCTAATTTTTATTTATTTCGATTTACATAAAAGTATTTTTTTACCGCGTTTTTAAACAGACCCAGCATCTAATCGAGGAACGTTATCTTCGGTTCCTTAAAATAATGGAAGTACCTTTTCGACCAAAAAAGAAATTAAGAGAGTGTAGTAAATTTATTTGACGTAAAAAGGACAAAGGAAGAAATCCACCCATTTAATATTCCAAAATTGACCGGGTACACTCCATCACGATGGATATGGATTTAACTCTACACAAAATAAACTCTCACTTGAGAGCCTAAACTTACACTACTATTTATGTAAAAATAAAGAATGGGAACAAAATAATAAAATAGAAAGAAATTACAAATATTCCTAAGGCCAAAGAAAAATATAGAGAAAAATAAGATCAACGGCCACGATTTAGTCCTAACACTTGGGAAGATCGGACGGTGGAGGAGGCAACTTCTGTTTGCGGTGCTTGCCGTCTTGCACAATCCAAGCCATCTTCAAACCCCAACTCGTATGCACTTCAAGGTGACAATGCATGAACCACACACCTGTAATATTTAAAATGTAATTTAATCTAATAATAAACATTTTAAAATTTAAATAAATCATAAATGATTTCAGGTTAATTTTAGGATCATTTACTCACCTGGATTGTCCGCAAGAAATCGGATAGCAACCCAACCTCCGGGCGGTACACCGGCGGTGTTCCTCTCAATCGGGTCAACTAGATTGAATTTCTTCGGGTCATTTTTCGGGTCGAAGTTCCCGTTTCCTTGACCCACAATGAAGAAGTTGAACCCGTGAAGGTGAAGCGGGTGGCTCTCTGCTCCAATTATGCTCGTATCTTGCAGAACCAGCTCGACACTTGCGTTGTACGGCAAAGCCACCAGCTTTGTTCCGGTCGTAGCTATCATATTGTTCGGTGGGGTTCCTGTATAGTTGAATTTAAACGGTGGGTTTACTGGGAAATCAGTCGTGAATATCCCTTTTGATTTGTTGAAGAAGTGGGCCTGAAGCAGGGCCGTGTTTGGCATCACGAATGAAACATTGTTAATCGAAGCTGTCACTCTGGTATTATTAGGCCCCGAGCAATTCTGGTGCTTTGAGCAAGGCAAAACCCCTAATCCCACGGTGAAGAAGAAGCGTCGATCCACGGTTTTTGGTACTTTTGCTGGGAATTTCGCACTGTTTAAGCTGCGAACTTTCTTGCTAAAGTTTATTGCGAAGACGGTGTCGTTGAACTTGGGAAGCACGGGTCTGAACAGAGGAAGCTTAGCGTTGGATTTCGAGAGTGAAGCTTTTGTTTTGTACTCGAGTAAGCCTGTGGTGGTGGTGTTGTCGAAGGCGGCCGGACCGGTGGCGTAAGGCCTAGCGGCGATGACAAAGGACGCGTTTGGGTGTTTAGATTTGGCAGTGAGGAGGACATTGGTGGTTTGGCCTGGTGTGATTAACACAATATTGGTCTTGAAAGGCTTAACGTACACAGCATCAGCTTCCACAACAGTGAGCGTGTGATTCGCTATGCTGAAGAACATCTCATCATTCAGTGCAGCATTGATCAGACGAAGCAGGTAAGTTTTCCCAGGCTTCACCTTCAGCTTAAACGTATCTGCATCATCAACACACACATTTATTAAGAGACATGTAGGAATGAACCAGATAAAGTGGGACCCTCTGGTTATGTGTTCTTAGTTCTTACCTTTAGCTGAGCAGTTGTAGAGAGGACCTGGAAGTCCATTAAGGGTGTGAGCATCAGAGATATTAGGAGCTGAACCTGTTTGCATTGCTTTGTTGATCACAGTTTCTGTGTCCGCCTTCCACCAGTCCCCTGTAAAATCAGAGGTGATTTCTCAGGTTAGTACAAGTTTTGAGTTTTTGTAATTTGGATAGAGTGTGAGTGAGGGCTTTGTAAAGTAAATACCCAATACAATGGGGACTTCCTTGAAAGGATGAGGGAAAGGGTAAGAGTCGTGTCTTTTGGGAAGAATCACAATGGGACCATGAAGAGTCACTCTTAGCCATGAAATATGAGCATGCCACCACAATGTCCCTCTTTGGCCTGTCACAGTGAAGTTATATACATATGTTTGCCCTGTTTGGATTGGACACTGTGTGATGTATGCAGGCCCATCTGCCCATCCACTCCTCAATTGTCGAACTCCATGCCTGAAAATTTTGTTCCAAATTACGATAACAGATTTATGATACAATAAATAATTCACGTTGATTCTCAAATATGAAGTTTTTCTGTATAATAAATACCAATGGATGGTGACATTGTACTGAACATGGTTCACCACTTTAATCACGAGCCTATCTCCTTCTCTTGCTATGATTCTAGGTCCTGGATATTGCCCATTCACAGTCACAATGTTCTTTGTTTGGCAAAGCCTTGTGACTTTTTGCATTTTGATCTGCATAACAGAAAATAACTTAGTTGGGGGGGGGGGGGAAGATGCCTAGAAATATATAAAACAACGACAAAAAACCCTATCCTAGTAAGTAGGGTTAACTATATAAATCACATGGTACCATTATACTCTATCAACAATCAAATATTTGGAAATGGAGGACCCATACGTTAAACTTGTAGTGTCTGGTTACTCTAGCATGCTTTGCCATAGTGATCTGAGGCGGCATCCAGAGAGCACAGAACAGAAGGAAAGTGGCCTTTAAGAAACCGCTTGAGAGAAGATAAGCAGAAGCCATGTTTAGTGAATTTAGTTGTGAAGTTGAAACAAACGCTGAAGAATTTGGATGATGGAAACCGAGGAAAGTGAGGGAGCTTATATATAGTAAGGAAAAGAAGCTTTGGGTTTAGCTAATTAGGTGATTGAAAATGAGACATTGCAGACTGAGAACGTTTTTCATTAACTAATCCCATGTTTGATCCACCCCACATTAGCTTGTATCTGGCAAATTTTAGACTTTAAAGTACAGTTTACTGAAGACTAAAGAGTAATGCTTAAGCCATATTATATTGCTTGGACTAAACACACCAGAATTGCCGAGAATGGCCCTTATGAGTTAGGGGCAGAAACGAAGGTTCTGAGGGCAGCTTGGGCAATTCAGCAGGAGCGTTTGAGTGGGAATTTTGATGAGAGAAAGGGATGGATTATCACAAAGAGGGAAGTTGCAGGGTAAGCCTCAGCCTCCTACCGTTAAAGACTTGACAATGAAGGCAAAGAATGAAGGAAGGGAAATATAGATATAATGTTTTTACAATCACATCGTTTTGTTAGCTGTGTCGGTTGTTTAATTTTCTTTGACGTCTCAAGTCTTGACAGCTTTTGATGTTAATTGTCTATCTTGGGGAAAAAATCTATTGCTTCTATTGGTCTCAATGTGGATCAGTTGAAAGTTTTAATTTTTATTTATTTGATGAAGTTTAATTGCCCCATTCCAGTTTTGCCTTTTTGTTATTTGGGTAATAGAAAGATGGCCAATTCGTTAGAGTTGGAGTGGTTACCTACCGGTTAATCCAATTGTGTGTCGACATCAAATATATTCTTTTCATCAATTTGATGAGCTCACCTAATTTAAAAGTTTATTATGTGACAACCTTTCGTTAAATTCATTGAAAAATATACCAAAATTGGAAACAAATACCTGAGTTATTTTTTAATTTTTAAATATTTAAATTCAAAGAAAAATTAATCTGTAGCTCCTCACAATTTTAATTAATTTTTAATTAGGTTCTAATAGTCTAAAAATTATAAAGGCTTGATTCATAATTGGGTGAAACTATAACATTTTGATTAAAGAAACTATCTGGACTTGATTAATTAAAAATCTACAAAGACTTGATTAAAATTGAGGTGAGAGACTAAATGGACCTTTAGATTAATTTTGTCAAAATTTATAGAATCGACATTTTAGAGCCGTACGAAAATATTTTATTAATTTTCTACAAAGAAATGAATGTAATATTTAATAAAGCTTATATATATTTTATGAAAAACTTTTTTAATATATTTATTCTAGAATGGATTCATACGTGACGAGTTTCAATCGGGCTTAACATGTGGTGTTTGGAAAAGTTTATAAACACCATAAATATACATTCAACGGTGTTTTTTTAAGATAATCTTCTTCATATATTTACCTCGTAACTGGTAAAAACACTTTTCTACGTATTACCAAATGGACCCAAAGAAGTTTCAACCCATCGTATTGTTTTATTTTTGTTTTCAAAAATTATTATGTTGTTTTGTTTTCAATCTAAATCTATATATATATATATATATATATCTAATATAGAGATAGCCAGATTGTTCGATTTTTGATTGAATTTAAGAAAATCATCCAACACATCGGATGTAAAAAAAAGTGTAAACAAGTCGATCAATCAATTGTGGAGGGGAATGTGCATTGTAGATTAGAATTGATTACAGGTTTAATCTCACCTAAAGCAATGCACAAAGATTAGGTTGCAAGAAAGTTGATCATAAATTAAATATGGATTTGGCAACAAAAAAAAAAGAGTAAATATCGACATTTTTGTTAATAAACATTCAAATAATTAAATAAAGTGTAATAATGTAATTGTAAGAAGAGTCAACATAACCTGTGATGACCAGTTGGAAACTAAACAAGCAAGCTTGTGAAATAATTAAACTCTCTATCTTAACAGTTAAAATACTCCTTAAGTCATTGGATAGAAACTTCCCATCGTGGAGATCTATTTATTATTTTTGATTTTTTTGATAATTAAAATGATTAAATGTGTAAAATTAATTGATTTAAAAGTATAATTAAAATGTACATTGAAGAATTCAAAAAAAAATTAATTTTGTGCCTGATCTGCAATTCTTGAAACTGCTGAATATGTACCAGTTACAGAGCACACCACTCCCACAATGATAATTAAAATGCAGCTTGCCACCTACAAATAAACGCACAACATTATTCATTTCCTTCAAACTCTTGACTTTAAAATACAACAATATATAATTAGAAGAGTTGACCTTTTCCCTACCTCTACTTTTGACAATCTGCCATGGTGTAGCTTGAGATAACATGCGCATGGGTAAATAAGTGCCTATCACAAATATACATGGAGATTTATGAATTGCTTCTTTAATTTCACGACTTGCAAAATAATTAAAGATAATCCTATCAAATCAATAAGATGAATGTGTGTGTGTGTGAGAGAGAGTTCAATATAAGCTTTCTGTGCTGAAATCCACATCTTATGAAATATAATAGGGAGCAGAGAACTTACAACCAGCATTGCCATTGAAGAGCCCATAAATGCCATGATAGACCCTGCAGTCACAATGAATGAAGAACTCTTGAGAACATGGGTTATAGATTAATCTTTTAGATATCTTTCAAATTATAATACAGGAAAGAGAAAATTAGTTAAAAGTTCTGTTTAAATATGTTATTGGCAAGAAAGATTTAAATTGTATTGGTACTTTTTGTGTATAAAAATATATAAGATCCTTCAGGTCAATAAAATTTTTAAACAAGGATCTTTAACTTATTTTCCCTATAAAAGAAAGGGAAGCAAATTAAGTGGTAGGGTCAATATGTTGTGTTTTTTTTTATAGAACTGTAGTAAATTATAATCTAGTTATGTTTATATATCGCATACCCTCTGCAAATCCTAAATATAAGACATCGTTTGTACTCTGAGTGGCACGGCTTTATATCTAGAATCGATAGATGGAGATGAATGCAAGATGGGTGAATGTACATATACTTACCAAAGAAAGGAATAGAGAGGGCCAAAACCAAGTTTGAGAATACTAAAAGCGTTCTGATAAGAACTGATATAGAGTAGCATCTTAGCTGAGTAGAAGGCAACAATTCCTCTATGCTCAGTGCAACAGGCATTAAAGTCATCGCATACTTAGTCAAAGGATTCACAACCTATATATAACACATACGTAAGAATTCATGTCAATATATACTTAAATGTAATTAAGGGGAAATTAATTACTTTTATTCAATTAAAGGCAAATGTCGGATATATAATTGCTACTGCTATTATTTCCCCTAAAAGTAGTGATAGGGATTAGATGATCTTACAGTGGTCCAGGCTGCAATATTTGAAGAATATAATTCCTTGGGCATGTTTAAAGTAAACTGAGATTGGATAGAGTCACCAAACATTAAATAACCCAATGCTGCAACTCCTATGTATATAACAAAACAAAACCCAAAGCTGCAGATAGAAATTAAAGCACTACACATCAGAATCTAGTTAATTGAACAATCTCAAATTAAAGAACAACTAACGTTCTAGCTAGTACGAATCATCCATATATATATATATGCATTAATTAGTTACCTGACTCCTAGAACAACGGGAAATTTTGATGGTTCCTTCATGGAAGAGTATATGTTTGGAAAAACTGAG
>JANTPZ010146368.1:0-49082 GCA_025593235.1 Vachellia pachyceras
TTGCAAAACATGCACAATATTGTCTGTTTACTCAATGTGCTTAGTCTTGTCATGTTTAGTTAGATTCTGCAATAGAAATTGCAGAAACCAGCTATCAAATAACAACAACATTCCTTCTCTCTTAATTTTGAGATCAATCAGGGTTATATTTAGCCATAAAAGCTCACAATCTCTGAGCTGCAGATTTAAATTCAGATTCAACACTAGGTCTCATAATGATATTCTGTTTCTTGCTTCTCTTTATGTGACCAAATTTCATCCTAGAAAGTTACAATTGGACACTGACCTCCTGTCCGAAGGACCCCCATTGGTTAATGAGTGTACTTGAAGGCACCAAGGGGAAAACATGGTGATGAAGGGCTATCAGGGTAATAATGCAACAGAATTGAACAGAAGAGGGCTAAGAACTTAGGCAGATGGAAGTCAGCTGGAGTCTGCTGGGGGAAATAAGAAGGGAGAAGAAAAGAGAGAGACAGGCAAGTTCTAGAGAAGAAATATTATCTAAAACAATGAAGGCAAAGGGGGGAGGGAGAAGGAAGAGAGGAGATAGAAACAGAGGGAGAAAATAGGGAGAAATTGAGGGTGAGAGACTGAAAAGTATTCAAAATTTATTTAAGGGTGAAGGTGCAATTTTAACAACAAAGTTTCATGGTAGAGGCATTTGGTATTATTAGGATTTTAGGGGTGAGAAAATATACATAAACATTTACAAAATGGGGCAATTTTACCACATGCGTTAACAGAGTTAAACTTTCATCACATTTTTTCATGTGGGCCCACAATATTATTTTTAATAAAATCCTCACACCCTCTCTTCCCCCACCGTTCCCCCTCCCTCTCTTTCTCTCTCGATCAATTCTCAGCTGTCAACTCTCAATCTGGCTTGGGATGGAAATGAAGAAGATGAAGGCAATTGAATTGAGTCGGCCATGGCTAGAGAGGGGGGAAGCGACATGAATAGGGGGAACAAGAGAAAGAAATGAGAATTGCAGATCTTTGAAAGATGAATGATGAGAAGGATGGAAGAGAGAAGTGGCTGCGTTTGAATGAGATTGGCTGTATGGAATACTAGAAGTGTGGCAGCTTGTGATTTGGCGCCTCTGCGTGTAGACCAATGCACTTTGATTAGTGTCCAACGTTGAGGGGATGATGATGTGTAGTAAACTGTGAGCTCATGAAAAATCTTAAGTTTTTATAATGCATTGCACTTTGAAACAATTTCTCATCAGCAGCCACAGCATGAGAATTCTTTCGATGTTGGAAGTTGGAACCTCAATGCTTCAGACCTCATTGTTGCTCAACTAACCATGACATTAGAGAGTTGACAGCTAAGAATTGATTGAGAGGGGAGGGAGGGAGGACCGGGGGAGGGTTGGGGGGAGAGGGTGTGAATTTTTAAAAAAATAATAATTTTAAAAAAAATATTGTGGGGCCTACATGCAAAAAGGTGACTGAAACTGTTAACACGTGTAAAATTGTCCCGTTTTATAATGTTTATGCACATTTTTGCATCTTTAAAAACTTAATGGTGCCAGATGTCCCTGTCACAAAACTTTGTTGCTAAAATTGCATATTTACCCTTCATTTAATGGGCCAAAGAACTACAAGTGAATAAGGGCTTATTTATAGAGCCTCAATCCTTGTTACTCTAAAAAATGTATTGTGGAAAGATGAGATAAAGTATATTCAAATTTAAAGGGCTAAATTTGGTCAATTAACCAAATTTCTTGGTAAGTTAACTTCCTAGGAAGTATGCTTTGTGGGAAGTTAAGTTCGCAAGAAGTTCACTCTTTGTTTCGTTTTCTATTTTTTTTTCAACTTTTTTATTTCTTAGGAAGTCTAAACTATTTTTTGAATAAATTTTTTTTATCTTTTTTAATATTTTTTATTTTGTCCCCTTTTTTAATCTCTTTCTCTGTTTTTTCTGTGCTTTTTACTGGTTCTAATAAATTATAATGCATTCAGTTCGTTCATGCATGACAGGATCTGGCAGGATGTACCAGTGCTTGTCTTGGTCAGCATGCTAGCTTATTTTTGCTTCTTAGAGCAACTTCTGGTATGCGTTTTTATTTTATTTATTCTGAAGTTTATGGCAATTGTTTCTAGTAATAAATTATTAGTTGGCCCTTTTTGAAGAATAATTTATCCTTTTGATGGCTTTAATGCATCTATTGGTTATAACGTCATATACTTTGTAGAAAGATCATTGGGCCGTGGTATTGTAATAGTCTCTAAGTAATGTAGGAGTCATAGCCTCTTCTATTGAGAGAAGATTCTGATCTCATCTCTGTAGTTGAAGACAATGGCATGTCCCTGGAAGTAGTAGTTTATTGGCGGAATTGCAATTCTTGTCAGCTGTGACGTGGAATGTTGTATACCTTGACTCAATCCTAACCTCTACCTCTAATGGTGTCTGATCTTCGAAACAACAAAAACAGAAAGCCTTATTGTTGGCCCAAAAAAAAAAACAGAGCCTTATTCCACTAATTCACCGAACACTATGGAAAACTATTTGAATGATCTAACTTCTAACTCTAAAGGTGTCGGATCTTTTAACGATCTAGCTTGCATCTCAGAGGATGAAATTCAGCTACACTTCTAATTCACCAGACACTATGGAAAACTGTTTTTCATTATTTTTTAAGATATCCTGCATCTGCTGGTGAAATCTGACTTCCCCTAAGCAACAAACATTGCATATTGCTCCATTTACATTTTTCTCCTGAAGATTCCCAAATGTGGGAATCACCATACCCTCCATAGACCTCACGAACCATGACTCCCGACCTAACTGAATTTCCCACCTCGTGAGTACTGTTGACCTATCCCCCCTCCACATTTTGGTCATTTTTATTTTAATTTCTTTAATCCGTTCCATTTTCTTCTTTTCCAACAGCCAAACGGCCCCTTAATGTTGTTCATTTGGCAAGATATTGGAGAATTCTGTCTTCTTTCAATTTTTTTCTTTTCCTTTAATTTAATTTTGCCTTCTATATGTTCTTTATTAAATTAAATTATGTCTGACAGATTGAATTCTAATTTAACAGGTGTCAGATATGGGTCCTCGTGCTCTTGCCATCTCACTACCTTTTGCCTGCACGTTTGGACTCGTTGCATCTTTGCTTGCTTCAACCATGGGTATTTTTGTTACCTTCTGTCTACCTAAGCATATTAAGTAGTTTATACCTGGCTTATACTTATTACATGAAGAAATTGTGAACAGTTCTCTACTTTACCCCCTTCATTGGGCTAGTTGAAATTTTAGTCAAAGCATTGAAATTAACACAGGATGCTAACAAGTGACAACACAAATTTCATAAAGGTTTGTAAAAATAAACCATGCAATATTCCAGATTTTACTTGAAAATAAAATCAACAATAAAAGTCAATTGTCCAAGAATGAAAACGACCTACATGCAATGGTGATTCAATGCATACAAAACTCTGTATAATGGGAAGACTCCTTACGTCCACTTGACCAATGGAAAAAAACTGAGATTATCAATATTTGATTAAATGTAAGAAATGAACAGCCTTGAATTCTTAATAAACCTAAAGCTTTGTGATGCAGGATGAGGAAGGGGAAGGGGAGAAAAGAGAGAATAAAGAGGAGGGGGAGAGAGACTAGAGAGGAGGGAGAACAAGAAGAAGGAGGGAGAAACCTAAAAAAGAGGGAGAAGAGTACTCAAAGGAGGGGTAACTCAATGCTCAATCTTATTTAAATCTTAAGGTGTACAAAGCAAATGAGTTGAAGTACTATTTATAAATCTCAACCTAACCCTAGAAATTAATGATAGAACATTTTAAAAACCTAAAATTCAATGCAAATCACAATTAATGATAAAAGATGACAACCAATTAATATGAAAACCCAAATATTCCCCAATAATAATAAATGTCCTAAATATTTGTAAAATCATAATCATCTATTACTACATCACTTTGTCTTTCCTCTTCGGTAAGTAAGAGACTTGCAATGCTCAAATGTACTTAAATAGCTCTGGTTTGTAGAAGAAAAGAAGCTCCAGGAGCTTCAATCATAGTCTACAGCATAAAGAAGAAATAGAAAAACACAGATAGCTCTCAAGAGGCTAGTACTCTCCTACACCATATTTTTTTCCTATCCCCCCCAATGGTCTTCCTTAACCAAAACACTGCAACACGTTCATCTGACTAATTGGTTACAGGATACGACTAGCCCCAATTTACCCTTGATGGGTATGCTGCTTACTAGCCTTATTCTTCATCCTATAATAGACTATAATGGGCCCATTCTCAAAGCTCTTGCAGCTTCTTGGCGAGAGCCTTTGCTTGCATGGAATCCTATAAATTGTTTTTTTTTTTGAGTGAACCCAATTGGTGCATTAAAAACAGAAAACATAAATGAATTAGAGGCCCTTGTGATTTGACATTTGTCCAGGGTAAAAATTGTGACTTTGGGGCTTCCCATCTGTGCTAGCTGTTTTTGAGATTGAAGGTAGTCACGGTGAGATTGACTGGAGATTGATTACAGTGTACGAGGTTCATATACAAAAGCTCAAAATTTGTTCTCATGCAAAAAATATAAGGAAAATGCAATTCCAAGATTAGATTCAGTGATGTGGCAGAAATTGACTTTAGAGGGCACTTCGGAATATGAAGTAAATAAGCAATCCCCCAGAGAAAGGAAATATAATTGGATAATAGAATCAACTTTGACTAGTAATTTCCTGGGTTCTTGTGGTGGAAGCATTACACACACTCATTTGTTTATAATGGAAATTTGCCTTCCCTGTTTGGGTTCTTGATAAAGCAGCTTAAAATTCTACAAATTGGATTGGATGCATGTCTTTTACAAAATTTCAATTGATATTGTTTTGTTTTTCTTGACACATCCTTGTCCGTTATTTTGATGTTTGATGAAAGTTTCACCAATTTTGTGCTGCAAAAGAACACATGATGCTGGGTTAATAATGTCTCTCATTAATATTAATATTTGTTAGTTAAGTATGATTAACTTTGTCTGCAAATTTTAAAATCTCACTATTTTTTATTGGCTTTAGTGAGCAGAGATTACATGTGGGCTTATGCTTGCTTCCAGTTTGCCATTGTCATCCTACTGGCTCATGTATTTTACACTATAGTAAGATGGCCTTGTTTCTTTCATGACAGTGTTGTGATCTTCCCATTTTAATTTTACGATTTGGTAGGAAAAAAAAAAAAATCCCATTCCCGTGAAATTGCAAGATTGATCACTGTGTGTAAATCTTATTGTTTATCTTTTTGTACGTGTAGCGTAAATTTAATGGGATTCTCTCGGTTATGCTTTCTTCATTTGCTGGATTTGGGATTGCAATGGTCGTAAATTATCTGCTCAAGGAATTTTTAAAGTGGAGATTTAGAAGACAGATACAATCTATTAATCAGATCCTCACAGAGCAGGAACAAGGACAGCATAATAGGCGTCAAAGACAGCAGCAAGAGCAACATCAATAGTACCTCTGGTAAATAGTTGAGGCAACTGGTACTAGCAGTCCAGCACAAAGTCCTCCACTACTGTGATGAATTTTGCTTCTTATCGCTCAATTAGAGATGCTGTTTTTGTTTTGGCTACATTCTGATGTGCTGTTAATCATGAATTTTCTTTTGCACCAGAAATTATCTGTGGGAGAGAAACAGTGGGGTATGGCTCTGTGCATATATGGACTCTAGTCTGACCCTTGACCCAACTTGGTGGATAATGGGTGTGTTTGGGAGAAAAATGAGTTCCGTTAGGAGAAAGGGGTTTACGGATTTCTAGTTGTTTTTCGTATTTCAATATGGTTTTTATGGATTTTGAAATGGTTTTTATCGGCTTGCGTATATCGTTTTGGGAACAGAGTTCCCAAACAAGCCCAATGTTTGAGATAAGTTGGTAAGAAGAGTTGTCTCGATTTATATAAAAAGTTTTTGAGGTATTCCAAAACAAGCACTAGAACCAATTGCTCTAGTCCAGTCTTGTGTCCCACTGGGTCCATGGGAACTATCCTTGTGGGTCCCACCCTTTTTCCTCCCCTCTCCCTCCCCTATCAAGCTTCAGTTATTTCTGCGTTGTATATCAATATATTTTGGGATGAAGGCCTTTGCATGCCCAATGATAATGTAAATATAATTATTGAGTCATTCCATCTATGTGCTGTTGAAGTTCGCGACGTGGAGTTATCAATGCCTTTATTCACTAAAGTTCTGGGTGTTCAATCTATGAGAAGCAGTATTAGTTACAGACAATGAAAAAACGAAACCATAATATTGATCCTTTCTTTTAACGTACTTCATATATTTACTTGTTGCTCCATGATTTAAAATTCAACCAAGATCGTTTCTCCTTTCAACTTTGTCAATCAATTTAGTAGTATCTGTATTTTTCTTGTAATATTATTAAATCGCAATTAAATCGTTGGTTTGAATTTGGTTAAAAATGTAATATACTAAAGAATTATTAAATTATAAGAGATTCACTTTAGTCAATAGAAAACATTATTAATTGAAAAAATTCTGCTTGAAGAAAACAGGTTGTGATTAGTTATTTATTTTCAATTGTTCACAGATGACACTTATCCTGAATAGTGAAGACTAAGTTTTCCTCACAGCCCAGTTAGAAGATAAAAACTTCCTCCTCAATTGAGAAATCAGACATAAGGCATCCAATTGAGGTAGCATGAGCAATATTTAATCTTGAAAGCTTGACTTAAACCAATGGTATCAATCAAATTTTATCAAATATATATATATATATATAACTAAAGCTTGTATATCAATAGTGATTGATCATTGTAATCTTTACATGTGGCAACTTTAATTAAAACAATTGTCCTGCCTCGTTTATTTATTCAATTAATAATATTTTTAAGTACATCATTAATCATTTTTCATTTTCCAAGGTAATTTCTTTTCCATTGGTTGTTTATAGGTGACAACTTCCTTTCTATTGGTTATTATGTGTATTTTTAAATTAAATTTTCACCATCATTACTTATCTATTGTCTAATAAATAAAAGAGTAAAGTTTTTTCTCTAACAAACCCTAAAACCTAAATGGGGCATCTGAAAATGAAGTAAATTTATTTAATGAAAATTTATGTGAACCAAATAATAAATAATTTAAACTATATATTGAAATTACAATTAACAGCAAAAGTAAAAGAAATTAACTGGTGTATGTGAAAATGAAGTAAATTTATTTAATGGATAAAGAACTATGGCATGGTAGTAGTAATATTATACCTAGAGTTCTTTTCCATTAAATACCGACGAGGTGGTTAGCAGCAACACATGTAGTTGCATATATGATATTGATAATTTGTCAGAAGATGATCATTTTATAAATGGAACAAAACTTACTCTGACATTAGAAATTATAGGCAAGTTCAATAAATTGCACAACTATACTTATTGACGAATGACATATGCTTTAGTATTGATCACTATTATTAGATGTATTTTAAATTTCCCTTATGTTTGATCCCATCATATAATTAAATTACTCCGTTTTTTTCTTTTTTTATAAACAATAATTACCTAAATCATGCAAAATCAATTGTTAGTTTAAATAAGTTAAAAGCAATAAATATGGAGGAGAAATAATTTTTTCTTCCAAATATACATTTATTTATGGAAATAATGAGTTAGAGAGAATAAATGGCAAAAATATGAGAGACATATAATGAATTGGAGGGTCAAACTATAAAATGCATTAATTTTTTTTTCAAAAAACCAAATTGTTGGTTATACCGATATAACTAACCTTATGTGAGATAATATTTATTATAAATAAAATTAAAAGGATTATATACTTCAAATTTATTTTATATGACTTTGATATTGTTCGTTTAACTTATTTGCCTAACAATTCCACGTAACCGTGCATCAAAACTAGTAGTAGCATGAAAACTCTCCTAAGCAGGTTTGTCATAGGTTTAATCACACTCGTAATTTCATATTATTAGTACTTTAACAAATTAAAAGGCTTGAGTTTACTTAACTATTTACGTTGGTAAATTATTTGAAAAATCATTTGCATGATGTGTTGTGCAAAATGGAAATCTTAATTTTCATTAAACTTTCACCAACTAGGATCGTACATAAGACTTTTGTCGTGGACAAAATTGAAAAGACTCGTTTTAAACTTCCAAGTAGTTCCAACTATTTGAATAAAACCGAATATCAATTTAATCAAAATTTAGCTACACTGCAATCAATCTAAACTCATTTTAATGATTTCTAGATGTCAGCCTTATGATGATTTTTTCTGTTTCTTAGAACATATGTGTGTAATTTCCCCTAAAATTTATAAGGCATAAATTAATTTTACCTTTTAATAAAATTAAAATCAAAATTTAATTTTAGAGTACTCTTCTTGATGATCTAATTTTAGAATACTCTTGATGATGGCCAAAAAGAAACTTCTACCAAAATTCTCTCATGTTAAATTGATAAAGCTCCACCTCATGTCCCCCACTAGCTTTGCCAAGATAGATTAGCAGTTGAACTTGACCCTTCATGTGAAATATAGCGACAATGGCTAAAAATTCCTCTTTTATTAAAAGAGAATACAATTTATGCGTTTCAATCACTAATGAAAGAAACGAGTAATGTTCTAAAAGAATTAAATCAAGAAAAAGAAGGAATGTAACATCCAAATAGGTATTTTGCTATCAATCCCTTTTCTCTTAGAATCAAACAGGAAAAGTTGATAAAAACTCCAAGAGTAATCTTTTCTCAAGACACCTAAGCACTTGTTGGAGGCTTGTACAACTTTTCCACCATCTTTCTGTATTCTGTAGAACATAACAGGTATATATCATTTTAGGTTTTTTTTTTGCAGGAAATGAAAATTAGTTCCTTTGGATAGCTAAAATGAGAGAATAATCAGACTTTACTATTTACCTTCTTGATTGCTCCAAAGCTGTGCTGCTTGTGGATTTAGTGGTGAACTGTTGTTTGGCTCTGAATTTAGCAAAATCAAACAGACAAATGAATCTGAGCAAATATGATATGTAAAAACTTAGCATCAATTTATTCGAAGTCAATTTGGGCTCTATTACCTCCAAGCAGACTTTGGATTGATAGAAGAATGGTTCTCACATCATAAGCAGATGACCATTTATCCTATAATCAAAGAAGACAGGAAAGAAGTTATTTTATGAAATGGCTAAAATAATCTCTTCAAGTGTCATCTAGTAACAATTTGGCCATTACCTGAAGAATGTCCAAGCATATATTTCCGTGTAGGTCAACGTTAGGATGGAAGCAGGTTGTCTCAAACTTGACTTTAGGAGGTTTAAATGGGTAATCATTTGGGAAGGAAAGTGATAACTTGTACTCTGTTCCTTCAAACACTGTATCTTTGCTTCCTGTTATAGTTCCTTTCCAGAAGAATATGTTGTCCTCCTCCGGGAAAGCAGAGATACCAGATTCTCCACTCATCTATAATTCCAATCACACAACAAGAATTATTAGTGTAATTTTCCAAATCATTAACAAATTTTCTATTTGTCTGTTAATTGCATTTAATCCCAATTCCCAAATATTAGGCCGTGCATGAATCCAGCAGGTTTGGTATTTATAAGAACAAACTTTTTAATTTCCGAGATCTGAAGCTAAACACACTTAAGGGGTCTATGGATTAAGTGAACAAGTCACAAACTTCATATATATAAAGAGAAATTGGTGAGAAATCTTACCATCAAAGCCATCAATTCAGACTGCAACCTGTTTGATATAATCAACAGCCACAAACAGAAAAAGAGTGGATCAGAAACAAAATCGAAGATGAACATAAACTGCTCCAAAATCTTCTAACTTTAGCAAAAGTATATGCGTGTGCAATGTCTAATCAAGAAAATTTCTGATAATACTCAAGGTTACTAAGAAAAAGAGTTGAAGGAAAGAGAGTGAAAATGAAACCTTTTGAGAACAGACTGAGAATCAACGCTCTTTGCTGCATGAAGAGGCTGCTTAGACGGAGTGATGTTGCCTTGGGCAGTTTCAGTTTGACCATTGACAGTAGCCATAATGACAAATACGATCCTCAGTTGAAACCCTGATTCGATAGAATCGACGAACAAAGAGCAGATCAAAGAGAATACAGGTAGAGCTTATTACGCAGGAGGAAGAGATAGAGAACCAGAAAGAGAGAAATGTGTGCTTCTCTATCTTCTTCCTTGCGAAAGCAATTGAGAGAGAGAGAGGGAGAACCAAAATCAGAGCGAAAGGGATCGCTTGATACTAGGAGAAAGGTAGATTTAAAACGTTATGCCTTCCCTGAAAACGATGTCGTTGGAAATTGGCATCGGGATTCAAATAATATGAACGTTGAGGTTCACCTGACTTTTTTTCTTCCTAAATTTCTTTTTTGAACGTTGAGGCACTGAAGTCTGAGGCGCGAGAGATTCCTGTTCTGTGTCCCCCCCTGCAACGGCTAGTCTAGACGCATCCTTACAAACGATCCTTCTCTTTGGTTTTTTTTTCCCTTTTCTTTCTTAAAAAATTATTACGAATTTCAATGTTTTTGCTTTTTGCCTAATAAATTTCGGGCTCGTTAAAAACAACGCTTTCAAAAGTCAAACGCACGTTTAACACTATTTTTCGTAAGACGGGATAATCTCCTCCAAATATTTACCTCAACCTGTATAAAAATAATTCTCTACCGTGTTCCCAAACAGGCCTTCAATGTTAATTGATGATTAACAAGAACTATTAGCTTCTACAACTATATTTTTATCTCATTAAATTAAAAAACAGCTAATGATATTTCTAAATCTACATCGTAGAATTCGAAATTGAACTAGCTCTTATATTAAAAAAAATTTGTATCTTTTAAAATCCAATATTATGTTAAAATAATAGAAAAGTAGATGATAGGCGTAAAAGTAAATATCTATATTGAGAAAGATGGTTATTTAGAAAAACCTTTAATAGGAAAAAGTAAATGAATGTAGTTAAATGACATATAAGATATTAAAAAAATAGTAAACAAAATTACCAGATTGGGGGTTTACTGGTCAATTGGGTTGATAAGTTTTCTATTTGGAAAAAGAGGTCAAAATTAAAGAGGAAAGAAATGAATTGTTTGTTTGTTTTTTATTACAAAACACTCATAACACTTCACATGAAGACAGAACATAATGATGACCTTTCAAAAAAAAAAGGAACATAATGATGACCAATGCACATAAGTTACAAAAGGCAAGTTACTAGGAACATAATGAATTGTTTTTGGCCAACGCTTATCATGTATCTTTTGGATATTAGGAATATCAATATTTGCACTAAAGATTTGGCCCCAAAAAAAAAATCTGCACTGAAGAAAATTTTGTATCCAATCCCCTTATTAGGCAATATCTGAAGACTCTTTAGTGTGGTAGTAGGTATCTATGAGGATTTTTTTGTTTGTGAATCACTTCTGTTACTTTGATTCGTAATATATAATAAGAGAAAAACCGTGGATCGCGGCAGTCGCATCGGGCCCTTTTTTGGCCAACCGAGAGGTGACGTTCATTGGAGGCCATGGTTCGCCGTGACGCCCTCGACAGGGGCGGAGTGACGCAGTGTGGCATCCAGGCAGACGTGCCCTCGGCCTAACGGCTTCTGGCGCAACTTGCGCTATATGTCAATTTTTTTGGTAATAAAGTTAATTTTAAATACTTTTCTATCAATTGTGAAAAAATACTGGTTGAAGGTAACAAATAGATTGGTTTAGAATGGAGGGAGCTAAAGGGGTGTAAAAGATACTAATAGGTCTTGAATGAAATAAATGGGACTATCAATTGAATTAATTTGGTTTGGAACTTCCTCTTCATCTCTGCATTCTTAGAATTAGGATATGAGAATGAAAGAATGTATAGTGTCTTTTCATCTTAATTAGTTGGGTTGTTCTTCAATGATGAAGCTTACAATAGATTTAGTGAGTTTGAAAATGTGACAGAGAAGTACTTTTATGTAAATTGAAGCAAATATGTGGAGGAGATTGTCTCGTTTTACGAAAAAGCATTGTTAAATGTACGTTTAGCTTTTGGAAATGTAGTTCCAAACAAGCCCTTAATGTCTTATATGTCATAGTGTCTTTTACAACTGTGGAATGTTCCGATCGACACTGTTCATAGGATCACTGAAAGTAGAGAGAAGTCGGGGATGAATAGGCAATTGGCTTTGCCTATTTTTGCAATTTCTTCTACATATTTTTTATGCTTAGCATTTTTGGTAGCAAATTCTTCAAAAGCCAATTTTCTATGGAATCTTTTCACAAGGGAAATTTGGAGAAGTTTTGCTTGATTAGGGTTAGTGTTTTTGTTTTCGTGTTTGGTTCTTCGCATAATAAGAAATGAACTCACTAAGTTGTTCTTGTGAGCATGAGTGACAATTAAGAGTAATAATTATTTAAATTACCTTTTCTAGATCTATTACAAGGCATCCACTTACTTGATAAATCTGGTTTGGGGTTTATGATTTACCCCTCTGACTAAAATGTTTGCTTTGAGAATCAAGTTTGAGATCAAAATGGTGTAGCGAAACTTTATATTGATAGACCCATAGGCGGACCTAGGTGTGTTTCATTGGGTTTTTCGCATTCCTGATTTTCAGAAAATTTTGTATATATTAGTACTATGAGATTTATTTTGAATCCATTTATTTGGTAATTTTGAACCCATTAAATTTTTGTTCAAATTCTTCTTAAAAAATATTAAGAATAAGTTCCACTTATCTTCTTAAAAAATAGTTTGCACCCCCTGAGTCAGGGTCTTGAGTCCACCATTGGATAGACCAATTATATGTTTTGTTGATTAATTTACTCTCTCTAATTATTTTTGTAGGTCACAAATAATCCATTATATAATTTAGGAACTCTATAGGGTGTTTGGAAATGATTTTTTCTTCTTCTTTTTACATTGCACACAAGTCAAAATAAAATTTCTCTTACATAATTACTCGATTTGCGTAAAATCACTTTTAATATATTCCCAAACGGGCACTATTAGAATTAAAATTGGTTAAAGAAAACAATTATATGTAAATGTATTTTTTACAAACGTATCTTTATTTTTTTAAAAGAGAATTAAAGGGGGAGAGATTGACTATTATTATTATTATTATTATTATTATTATTATTAAAGAAAAACTTGATGTACCTAGGTGATGTAATTAATACATTACAGACATATATTCCTATAACCTTTCCGGGGGACGCTCGGGGAGGAGCACCGCCTCAATTCACATTCACAACACAACACAAACGCAACGGCTCAATTACTTCTCCCTCACTCCATCTCTTCCCAACGGCTACTTTTGACTGAAATAGTGAAATCCCTCTCACCTTCTTCCATATCGTCTCTACTCTCTCCACTCTCTCAATCTCCTCGCTCACACATTCTGCTTCCGCCTCTTTTAGCTCTCTGCGCGCGCGCATGCTGTTATGGATAACAGCGGAAACGGGAGGCGATGATCTTTTTTTTTTTTTGAAGTTAATTCTAGGTTTTTAGCTGATTGATCTTTTGATTTTACTGTTTTTTATTCGAAACTTATTTTTGGTTTCTTGTGGCCTGCACATGGATCAATTTATAAAGGCAAACAGAATCATGCTTCCTCCTCGCTCCCGAGTTCACAGTTTCGAGAAACTTACAAGAGAAAATTCGCTGAGCCCTGCGGGGTCAACTTGACCGGAATACGGCCTAATGGCCTTTAAGAACAAGCCTGATAGCTTGCGAGATATCCATCAGGTATCTATTTTGTTTAGAATCGAAGCTTAATGGTTATAATTTCTTTTTGGGCATATTTTTCCCGTCTAATTGTGATCTGTTTGTGGTATTCAATTCTAAGCGTCTGTTAAGATGATTTCAGAGACCCTAGAAGGTATTAGATCTTCCTTATCTCATACACGACTTCTCATTAAATTTAATTGATTGGGCTAGTAGCAATATACTTTGTGTTGCCCTCCAAGACGCTGTAGGTTTTTGCAATTACTTAGACGACTCTGTTTCCTTAGCTGTCTCATGCGATGATTGTCAGTCTTAAGGAAAGCCCTGAGTCTCCTTTTCTTATCTTTACCGTATTCTTTATTTTCTTTCAATTAAGTTTGTATATATGCTTTATGAAAATAGCTTGTTTTCTGTTGCAGTGAGTGATCTAAGGCTTTCTCTTGTCGCTGCTAATGTACCGTTCTTCCAATTTTTTTTATTGGTATTGTTAATTTGCCATCCACTGTGCAGCTATGCACATTCCTGATTCCCTTTCGGCTTCAGGCTTTCAAATTCTCCTTTTCAAGGCTTATGGTGGCGCACCTCTTCTGTTTCTATGATATATAGATTCTAAATGAGGGACATATGATGAAATATTATCTTATGTAGTTCAGGAGTATATCTTTCATTGCTGAACTAGTTTATAAGTTTCTAGTTTTGACGATCACTCTGAAAAAATCTATCAATTTTTGTGTGTGTGTGTGTGTGTGTGTTTTCCTTTTGTGACAGCCATATGGGGACATTTTTTGCTTTGCACGCTACAACTATGTCAGTCACCATTAATACTCTCATAATGTCTTTATTTTTATTTTTGAGTAATCATAATATCTTTATTTGAAACCGGATTTATGGCTGCTTTCCTGATCCGTTATAGGACTGGATCTCCGACTTTGCATTTACAAACGAGTGAGTACTAGTTGTATATATTGCATTACTTTTAGATCTCTTGATTTTAGTTAGCTGTGATTCGTGATGGTTTTATATATATGGTTAAATAACTAATGTCTTTATCATCAATTGTATTTATCTAGTAACATTGCTTCTCTTGCTGAGAAAGGGTCATCAACCATGATCTTTTAGGTTACAAATAAACATTCAACGTTACTTCCTTGATTCTACCAAACGAATGACCTAGATTTATGGCTTCTCTCTTGATCAGTTATAACACTGGTTCTCCATCTTTGCATTCGCAGATGAATGAGTATTTGTTGTATAATTAGCATTACATTGGGATATCTTCATTTTAATTAGGTGTAATTCCTGCTGGATTTATCGCTGCTCTTCTGATCCATTACAGGACTGGCCATCAATCTTTGCACTGATATATGAGTGAGTACTGCGGATCTCTTGATTTTAATTGCGTGTAATTCTTAGTTTTTTGTGTGTGTGTGTGTGTGGTAAATCGGTCATGGCCTTATCCTTAATTGTATACAATAGCATTGCTTCTCTTGCCAATAATGGATTTATTACCCTGATTTTTTCCGGCTAAATATAAACACTCTTACTTCCTTGATTAGGGATTGTCCTGGATTTATGACTGCTATCTTGATGCGTTACAGGACTAGCTCTCCATCTTTTCATTCACAAATGACTAAATGAATGGGTACTGGTTGACATTTGGATCTCTTGATTTTAATTTGGGTGTAATTCATGATGGTTAAATCATTAATTGCCTTATCCTCAATTTTATGTATCTAATTATGTTGCTTCTCTTGCCGGGATAGGATTTATTACTATGATCCTTTGGCCACAAAGAAACATTCAAAGTTACTTGGGAAATTTACAGATAGGTCCCATGGAAGGGAAAAAAATGAATCAAAGGTCCCAAACAATCTAACAATTATCCTTAGGTCCCATGGGACCATTTTGTGATTAATTGAAGTCGTGAAAAGTCAAAATTGCCCTCATCCACTTCGTGTTTGAACGATGAAGAAAAGGAGGGTGAAGCCGTTCGGGAAAAGGAAGGGGTTTAAAATTAGGGAATCCGCCTCTGCTCGTGTGTCACCATCGTTGTGGTCGCCTATCGCCGTCGCTCTGCTCGCCTGAAGAAGTCGCTGTCGCACTGCTCTGCTGAAGACGTTGCCGTCGCCCTGCTCTGCTGAAGAGGTTGCAGTCGCTTTGCTCAATTGAATCTGTGGTGGTCGCTTTGTCGACTGAAGCCATCGCTTTTCCAAAATCACGGAGATGCCGCCTTGATTGAAGCCGTCGACCCATCTCACCTTGAAGCCGTTGCTCTGGTGGTCGTGAAGCTGTCGCTCTCATCGCCGTGAAGCCGTTTGGTACGTTGCCGTGTATACGTTTTTTAGTAATCATAATGCCCATTCTACTTATGATTTTTCCTCTGTTTGCAATTTGCTTCAACAAGCGAATTCCCTTGCAATGATATTGCATTAATGAAAATGGTGATTTAAATTTAGAATGTGAACTTAATATGTGTTATTCCTCTGAACTTGTGCATTTGTGGATTTTTGGGTTAACATGAGCATTTGTGGATTTGGGGGTTTAGTTTGCATCTGTGGACATGCAAACTCCTGTCATATGGCCTGTGTATTCGGAATGTACCATGTAGGAATAAAATGTTGTAGGACTACTGACTCTGGAATTCGCCATCTGTGTCTTTGACCACTGACTCATTGAATGACAAATTGAAATACATGATGTAGTTGTAAGTTTGTATTTGTGAGGTTGATCAATAATTTGTTAAGGTAGTGTGTGATTTTGAAAGGACACATGGTAAGAACTTAATATGCAAGATTGTGTAGTGATTTGAATCAACTAAATGACATTTTCATGCTCTATTAGATGAAGGCAGCTCCTAAACTTCAATGTTGAGTTGTTAAGTTTTTCTTCTTGTATTAGTCCCGAAAATGCAACGAAGGAGCTCCTAAAATAACAATGTTGAGTTGTTAAGCTGTTGTAATGTTCCGTTTAGTTTTTTGTAGAAAGAAGTCACTTAACTTTCAGCTGTATATTTGTGTATTTCAAGAAACAAAGATGGAGAAGGGTGAAGCAGTAAAAAGGTCCTCAAATTAGGCTACCACTTGTTCACAAAAGAATATTTAAAAAATAAGCAGAAACGTCAGAGGAAGGGGAAGGCAGCTAAAGAGGGGAAGTCATGCACAGGGGAAAGTGTGCAAGTTAGGGATGCATGGAACAATTTGAGTGAGAAGGAAAGGGCTTCATATAGTAAGCGGGCCGAGGAGATAAGAGGTCCGCGGAGAGGGAAGACGTATGTGGTGCCATTTCTTACAAGATGCACGCCAAAACAGTTTATAACGGTGTGCAATCAAATAAAGACGAGCTTATCGAAGCCTATGGCCTTAAGCCTTTGCATCAATTTTGGCCTCGTCTTTATTTGATTGCACACCGTTATAAACTGTTTTGGTGTGCATCTTGTAAGAAACGGCACCACATACGTCTTTCACACTTTCCCCTGTGCATGACTTTCACCCTTTCCTTCTCACTCAAATTGTTTCATGCATCCCTAACTTGCACACTTTCCCCTGTGCATGACTGAAAAATTTGAGGAGATCTTTGTTTCCTGAAATACACGAATATACAACTGATAGTTAAGTGACTTCTTTCTACAGAAAACTAAACAGAACATTACAACATCTTAACAACTTAGCATTTTCAGGATTAATACAAGCAGAAAAACTTAGGCAACTCAACATTGAAGTTTAGGAGCTGCCTTCATCTAATAGAGCATGAAAATGTCATTTAGTTGATTCAAATTACTACACAATCTTGCATATTAAGTTCTTACCATGTGTCCTTTCAAAATCACACACTACCTTAACAAATTATTGATCAACCTCACAAATACAAACTTACAATTACATTATGTATTTCAATTTGTCATTCAAGGAGTCAGTGGTCCAAATGGCGTATTCCAAAGACACAGCTTCAAAGACACAGATGGCGAATTCCAGAGTCAGTGGTCCTACAACATATTTTATTCCTACATGGTGCATTCTGAATACACAGGCCATATGACAGGATTTTGCATGTACACAGATGCAAAATAAACCCCCAAATCCACAAATGCTCATGTTAACCCAAAAATCCACAAATGCACAACTTCTAAATTTAAATCACCAAACAGCTTCACGGCGATGAGAGCGACGGCTTCACGACCATCAAAGTGACGGATTCGAGGCGAGATGGGTCAACGGCTTCAATCACGACAGCGTCTCCGCGATTTTGGAAAAGCGACAGCTTCAGTTGACAAAGCGACCACCACAGATTCAGTCGAGCAGAGCAAGGCAACGTCTTCAGCAGAGCAGTGCGACGGCGACTTCTTCAGGACCACCATGGGTTCAGGCGAGCAGCACGACGTCTACGGGCAACCACAGCGATGGCGACGTGCGAGCAAAGGCGGATTCCCTAATTTTAAACTCCTTCCTTTTCCCGAACGGCTTCACCCTCCTTTTCTTCATCGTTCAACTAATCACAAAATGGTCCCATGAGACCTGAGGATAATTGTCAGATTGTTTAGGACATTTGATTCATTTTTCCCCTCCCATGAGACCTATCTGTAAATTTCCCAAGTTACTTACTTGATTGTCCTGAATTTTCTTTTGTCCTGAACCTTTCTTGCCGGACAACAGCATAAAGTCGCAAAGTGCTTGGGGGGAGCTCAATCTTATATCATCTGTTGTTATTTTGTGGGACGAATGTAGATTTTGCTAGCCTTCTAAAGTTAGCAACATCAAAGAAAAATAGTTCAGTGGAGGAAGCAGTTGGATTATGTTGTCATTTGATAACTTGTGCTGCTGAAACTTTTTTTGCCCCCCTAATTCCTCTTTCGGTGTCATGTTATACAAAGCCTTTTGTTCTTGATACCGTGACACTGTAAGGAGAAATTGACCAGGTATGCTTTATTATATTTTTAGCTTGAGGGCGATGAAATTATTAACAACTGAAGAATTTGAGTTCAGATTTATAATAATGTCTTCAATTGATTATTTTCTGCATTCATTTTTTTGGCCTTAGATATTTCATTTCTGTTTAATCTCCTATTAGCAAAGTATACTTTCTTTGTAGCTCTTAAAAATTCTATTTTGTGTTATTCTCCATTTTCATTATTTATATTTTCCTGCTTTAAATGTCATGTATACCTTTCATTCTCTCGAAAAGATCTAAACTTGTTGAGTACACAAGTAGTATTGGCTGGACGGGGTCAGCAAACTTTATGTTGGCCTTTGTTTTTTTTTCCCCCTGAACTTTGAAGGTGGGAAATTATGTATCCGGTATATACATATTATACCAAGGAGCCAAGAACATCCTCATAGGCCTGGGCTTATAAATCATTCAAGGAAATCTGGTGTTTACTGCATCAAGAAGAAAAGGTACACCTCATCATTTGACATTTCTTTTGACGAAACCTAAATCTTTACAGTATTGAGTTTATAGTCCTACTTGTATACCTCTTCTTCAACTAAACTTTGACTGATAATTAATTTTGAGAAATCTCAACCCAGAGCAATGTAATTTTATGATACTCAGGTTTCAAATGTACACACTATTTATTTAATTTAATTAGATTAAACATGTTAATTAAATTAGTTAACATAGCATGTTCTTTTCAAAACAATTTAATCATCTTTTGTTCACTACCTCACTCCTTTGTTTATTATTGAGGGAGGTAATTCGGGAAAACTTTAACAAAATTAAAAATAAATCCTACATTAAGCGCCAGATGATTATATAACTTTCTTCGAAGGGAAAGTTATAATTTAGACTCAATAATTTAGACTCAATCTTAAGTCAATCGCTCAACTTTGATTTAACTCAACTTAGTCCTTATACTTTTGATTATGTTGTAACTCATTTTGATACAATTTTTCCCTCATATTTTTAATTTAGTGTAATTTCATCCCTCTACTAACTCCATGAACTTCCAGCCAATTTTTAAGGAAAATTAATTTTGTAACATTCTAAATTTTTATTGAGAGGATTTAATTATCATTGAGAGATAATTACTTATTTAGAATATTTAATTGTTATTTAGAATTAATTTTTAGATAATCATTAGAATAAAAAAAGATATTATCCTTAAGGCATATGAATTAAAGAAATAATGAATAAAAAAATAATAATTTTTATAAAAAATAATATAATATATAAGGAAAAGTTGATGAAATATACAAATATATATGTGTACATAAGATATACAAAAAGGATACGTTGACCTTGAGAAAATATATGTATATAATATATACATATCTAGATAATACAAATCAATGAGGATTGTGTGTGATATTGTGCTTATAAAAAAAAAGGAAAGAAACCAAAAAAGGGAGGAAACACTATTTAAATGCCTTTTACGCCCTCACGTTATGTATAGGAAAATTAGGCCATTCGTTAGAGTTTTCTTCTCCCATCTCTCTTGTGTGGAGTCTTCTCTTTGTGGGTGTAGAAGTTCTTTTGGGATCAATCAAATTGATTTAAGTGTGGTTGGTGCTTTGGTGGCTTGAGCTTTCAAGTATTTTGGAGTTGAGGTAACTAGGGTTAATTCATTTTATATGTTTACATGAATTAAGATATTTTCGATACTTTAGTTATATATTATGAATCTTATCTCTATGTTTATATGTTCAATTTTAGTGAAACTGAAAGTATTTTCTTTATCTATATAAATGATATGTTTTGCTTAAAGATATGTATGATAAACTATTCATAATTTATCTTTATCTATAATATATTGTGAATTTATGCATTTGTAGGGAATTGACATATTAGGTGGTATGGAAGTAGTTGGGTGGTCTTGTGATGATGGGACTTGTATCCGCGATTGCCTCTACTACTATAGTGATAGGATTATTGTAACTCACACTCTAGGGGAGAGTCAGCCTAAACCAAGGATGGAGGCAAGGATTTATTGTGACTCACACTCAAGTGGAGAGTCGGCCTAGATCTAGGAGGGAGACCAGGAATTATTGTGACTCATACTCAAGTGGGGACTCGGCCTAGACTCAGGAGGGAGGCCAGGATTTATTGACTCAAGCGGGGAGTCGGCCTAGACTTAGAAGGGAGGTCATGATTTATTGTAACTCACACTCAAGTGGGGAGTCGGCATAGACTCAGGAGGGATGCCATGATTTATTGTGACTCGCACTTAAATGAGGAGTTGTCATAGACTTAGAAAGGAAGTCAGGATTTATTATAATTGACACTCAAGTAGGGAGTCAGCCTACACGTAGGAGAGAGGCCATGATTTATTATGACTTACACTCAAGTGGAGATTTGGCTTAGACCCAGGAGGGAGGCCATGATTTATTGTAACTCACTCAAGTAAAGAGTTGGCCTAGACCTAAGAGGGTGAACATGCAGTGGAATTTAAAATTTTCTAATCCCAAATACGGATCTGTCAAAAGCATTTAGATCGAGGAGAAGAAGGTGTACCTTTTGCGTTTCGAATCCGAAGTGTTTCTTGCGTTTCGATCTCTTCAGGTTCCACGACCTTTTGCGCTCTTGATTCCGATCACAATAAGCCAACCTTCTTTGATCGCCTCCCTCTACCGGTATTCACGGGAATAATTCCCAACAATCGCAGTGTGCTAGCCTCTTACGTCTCACTTTTTCTACGGGTTCTGTGGCTCACAATCAAATCCGAATTTCTGATGATTCTCTTGCTCATGAGTCCCAATCTTTTGTCGAACTCATGGAGAGCCTCTCGAATCTAAGATTAATCTTTAAAATTCGAATTCATATCTGAAAAGATATTCAAGATTAATCTTTATTAATTTTGACATTCAAATTTCCAAAAGGATATTCAAGATTAATCTTTCTTCATCTTGACATTCGAATTTCAAAAAGATATTCAAGATCTATTCTTGAAATTTAAATTTCAGAAGGATATTCAAGATCCAATCTTAAAAATTTGAATTTTAAAAGATATTCAAGATCCAATCTAATCTTGATTAATCTTGAAATTCGAAATTTGAAACTATATTCAAGATCTAATCTTAAAATTTAAATTTCAAAAGATATTCAAGATCTAATCTTGATTAATCTTGAAATTCAAAATGTGAAATTCGAATTTTACAATTTTGAATTTGGATTAATTTGATCTGATCAAATCATATCCATTTAATTAATCCAAATAATGAGCCAACATATTTAATTTATCTTTATAAATTAAATTAATGCTAGTTATTTAATTTATTAAATAAATTAAATATTAAACTAACACACACAAATATTATTCACATAATATTGTGTACTTTCGAATTTTAACATACATATACATATATATTTAAAATTCGAATAAACCCCAAAAATTAAAGCTCATGTTGGGCTGTTCTTGCATGCAACCCTATAGGCTTATATAAAGTTGGCAGTGGGCTAATCTCACCACAAGCCCACAAGTCGTAAGCGGTCTCTAGCAAGACATTACGACTACCCAAATTATATGGGGATCGTTAACACGACGTAACCTTTTATGGAACCACATCACAACCTTTTAGGCATGGATGACGTCATCCTCCTATTCCCGACCACTACTTTCTCGATCCCTGAGTTGTCTGATCAAAGAAATGAAAACCATCAGGCGAGCGTGCCACTTCGATTCCCAGAAAATATTTCAAAGGGCCCATATCCTTAATGCTAAAGTGCTGCTGGAGATGAGATTTTACAGCTGCCATGTGGGAGTCATCGTTACTAACGAGAAGGATATCATCCACATAGATGAGAATGACAGTGAAAATCTCCCCCTTTCGATATAGGAAAAGGGAATGGTCAGCTCGAGAGGTTTGAAAGCCAAAGTTGATGAGGGCAGCTGTGAATTTGCAGTACCAATTGCGAGAGGCCTGACGAAGACCATACAGTGATTTGCGCAGGCGACAGACCGAATTACGATCCTGACTTTCGAACCCCTGAGGAATCTTCATGTATACCTCTTCGTCTAAGTCACCATGAAGAAATGCGTTGTTGACATCGAGTTGATGGACCTTCCATCGTTGTTTGGCAGCAAGCACAAGGAGACAGCGAACAGTGACAAGCTTAGCTACAGGTGCGAAAGTTTCATGAAAGTCCACACCCTCTTGTTGCGTGAATCCCTTGGCGACGAGACGTGCTTTATGTTTGTCAACAGTGCCATCAGGTTTGAATTTTGTCTTGTAAACCCACTTAGAAGCAATAGCTTTCTTGCCCAGTGGCAGCGTTGTAATGGTCCATGTATTATTCCGTTCTAAGGCATCAATCTCCTTCCTCATGGCTGCTCTCCAATGGGCATGCTTGTTGGCCTCTGAAAAATAGGTTGGGTCATGATGAGCATCAATAGCAGCAAGGAACGCACGATGAGTATGTGAGAATTGTGTATAGGAAATGAAGTTGCATAGAGGATGGTTTGTTGAGCTGTTTGAGTGGTGGTGCAACACATGATCATTAGGAGTCAACGAGACTGGTAGGTCAGTGTGGTAATCAGCAAGATGTTTTGGCCACTTGCGTGGGCGCTGAGGTCTCGCAGCCACAGTGTCAGTCACACTAGTGGCAATGGGGCTGTCATGTGAGGCTTCTGAATGCAAGTGGGAAGCATCTGCTCATTATGAAATTCGTGGGTTGACTGGGAGATGGAGCCCAGATCTATCGATGCTTTGGGTTGAGAATCCTCCTCATCCACAAATGAGGGATAAGTCGTTGGTTGGGCAAGGGAAGTCGCCATTGAAGGTACGTCCTCAGCAATGGCTTGTTTGAAGGGAAATTTGGTTTCAATAAAGATGACATGCCGTGAGACAAGCATTCGCCTGGCATGTAAGTCATACAACATATATCCCTTCTGCCGTTGTGGATAACCAAGGAAGATACAAGGCTTACCTCGTGCATCAAATTTGTCAGTGGGCTTGGAGTTGTGCATGTAAGCGAGGCAACCAAAGACGCGCAAGTGATCATAAGCTGGCTGCCGACCCATGAGGAGTTCATACGGTGTTTTATGGGAGATTGCGCGGGATGGCAAACGGTTGATGAGATGAACAGCTGTGAGAACACATTCTCCCCAAAAATGTAGGGGCAGTCCAGCTTGGAAGCGAAGAGCATGTGCAGTCTCAATTATATAACGGTGCTTACGTTCCACGACACCATTTTGCTGAGGTGTATGTGGACAAGTTGTTTGTAGAACAATACCCTTTGTAGTATACAAGTTCAAGAGGGCCCGTGACTGGAATTCTCCCCCATTGTCGACCTGAATGCGTTTAACATGTGCCTCAAATTGTGTCTCAATCATGGTTAGGAAAGCAGGTAACAAGTGTTGAACATCTGACTTATTTTTCATCAAATATACCCAAACACCTCTGCTAAAATCATCTACAATGGTTAAAAAATAATGGGCACCAGAAAGAGAAGGTGTTTTGTAGCCTCCCCAAATATCACAGTGGAGCATCTCAAAACAATGTAAGGTTTTTATTGAACTCTCAGGAAAAACAAGACGGGTTTGCTTTGCTCGAATACAGGAATCACAAAAACGTGGTTTAGTTGCAAATGAATTAGAGAGATATTCCATCTGCTTCATTTTCTCAGCTGGTGGATGCCCAAGTCTGTTGTGCCAGAGTTGAGAGTCACGTTCGCCCTTGGAAAGAAAAGCTAAACGATGCTCATGTGCTGGCCTAAACACGTACAGTCCATCTCGCTCTTCAGCCACGCCAATCGTTCTCTTCGAGGTGTAATCCTGTATAAGACACATATTTCCAACAAGGAGCACATAGTAGTTACGGTACTGCGCCAGTAGTTTACTGATAGACAATAAATTGCAACGAAATTCAGGAATATGGAGAACTTTGTTCAGATGCAGATCACGCGATAGGTCTGTTGTGCCTACGCCTTGAACGTGAGCCCCTTGGCCAGTGGGTACTCGTACAGGCAATTGATTGACAGCCTGAACGAGATTGTCGAGCAGCTTGGGGTTGCAAGCAATATGATCAGTTGCACCTGTGTCAAGAATCCACGAATCATGAAAGTTAAGAATACCTGCCATATTAGCTCGTGGTTCGGACGCCTTAAGTTCATCAGCCTCATCGTGAATGCATTGCATGAGGCGTTCAAACTGGTTATAAGTCAAGCCGGGAATGGGACTCTCTGAGGTAGTAACATGAGCTGCCTTCGAAACAGAGCGTCTATCGCTCCACGAACTGTGCCTTTCCCTTCGTCCTCGAACATTCTGCTTCCAGTCAGAGGGATATCCAACCAGCTCATAGCATTTCTCCATAGTGTGTCCTGTTTTTCTGCAGTGAGTGCAGTGCGGCCTATCCTTTCGTCCTTGCTTGTTTGGATGCTCTTTTGGCATGGTTTGCACCTGAAATGCTGCTGCATCGATCGTGACAGGATTCGCATTGGACACGACACGCTGCTGCTCGTCCTCCGCAACAAGATGGTACGCTTGTCCTATCCTGGGATTGGCTGCATACTCAGGATCTGCGTCTTGATGGTATTAAAAGACTCATCAAGACCCATAAGAAAATCATAGAGTTGTTCTTGCTCCTTCATATCTATCAGTTTCTTCTCAACGTTGCATTTACACCCCCCACATTCGCACTTTGGCCAGGGAGCAATGGTGTGAATTTCATCCCACAAGCCTTTTAGTTTAGTATAGTATGTGGGCACATTTAACTGATCCTTCCATAACGTGGCTACTGTCCGTCGCAGTTCGTATGCTCGTGGCGCACTTCCTTTGCCAAAACGCTCTTCAAGATCAGTCCACAGTTCCCTGGCGGTTTTAGCATATCGCACGCTTGAGCGAACGTCCTTGTGCATATCGCTTTTCAACCAACCTTTGACCATGGCGTCGCATCGCATCCAGTGGGCAAGATCAGGGGAATCCACTTTAGGCAGGGGCAGCGATCCATTGACGAAACCAATTTTGTTCTTGGCGTATAAGGCGTTGGTCATGTCGCAAGCCCATTCCGCATAGTTGCCTTCGCTGAGGAGATCTCCAACATAAATCTGTCCTGGATTATCCGAGGGATGCAGATAGTAAGGGGAGTTGGGGTCAGCTCTCTGTTCGGAGCCTCGGGTGGTTTCCACCTCCTTCTCAGTACTCATGCCGGAGGAACGTCACCGCTCTGATACCATAAAGAAAACAATGCGGTAATTTTATTTATTAGCCTCTACGAATATATATACACAAGCGCAGAGTACAAGCGAGCTGAGATGAGCGCCATATCAGTGCGCATTCACAGCAACAATACGCGAGAATAATTAAGATGCGAGATCATAGTGATTCATGACAGCTGGTCGATCAATGACAGTAATGGCGTGACGATGAATCCCTGGCGAGTATCTCGCATGCAAGCACGTGATCACAGCACTAATTCCATTAGTGTATGTATCAAAGATAAAGAAGATAAGATTACCATTTAATAGAATTAAAATTGTAGCGGAAGTTGTGTTAAGTGTTGGTTGCAAGAGAGGTCCTATCACTGTTGCTGGATTGATAGTAACCATATCAATGTTGTTTTCTTTTGCAAATTTCCGAGCTGCTTCTTCTGCCAAAACCTTGGAATGAACATAACCGGACCAGTTCTGAAAGAATAAGAATATAAATGAACATGAAACGCAGAATAATGTTGTACAATATTATGTCATAGGCAGGTCTCAAAATATTCAGTTGATGATAGTTTAGGCTCCACAAAATTTTGCCAAAAATTAGCTGCAGATATTGATTTAAATAGCTATATGAGTGTGTGTGTCTGAATTTCAATCACACTTCAAGCATTTAAGTTTCATGAACCATTTCCAATTATTTAAAACCATGTTAAAATATACTTTTAGTCCTTTATGTTTATGTTAGATTTCATTTTAGTCCTTTAAGTTTAAAAAGTGCACTTGCAGTTCCTTAAACTTAACGCCGTTAGTTTCTCTTAATGAAAATTATTGACTTATTAAACTTAACGTTGTTGTTTTAAATCTTTTTTATTTTACACAATTTAAAATATCAAATTCATTATATTATTAAATTAAAATTAAAATGTGAGCATGTTTTGTGAACATTTTATTGCACAGTCATCAATTAAATTTGATGAGTCAACAATTTTCTTTAAAAGAAACAAAAGGTGTTAAGTTTGAGGGATTGAAAATACAATTTTTAAACTTAAAGAACTAAAATAAAACTTGACGTAAATATAAAGAACTAATGTATAATTTAGTCTATTTATAATTGTTCAAATCAATATTTACAACTTCTTTAGCAAACCTTTTTGAACATAACTATAATTGAATTGAAGTTTTGAAACTTAAACTGAAAAGATTTCTCTAAAAAAATTGATGAAAAGTGCAAATTTTGTAGGCCATAACAACTTGATGCATTTTTATACACTGAAAAGATTGATTACAGAATTTCATACAAAAAATATCATTATTCCAATCAAGCATTTCCGATCAATAAAATTTTTAGTTTTTTTTTTTACGCAGATGTCTCCTTTTCCCTACTTTACACAAACACACACACAACCACCCCGAAAACAACTACACATAACTTAGAATATTTAATGTGATCAGAAGATCAAAAGAAGATATGTGGGTCTTATATTCTCTTGCTTCACATTATTGAGACAAACCTGTATTATTGGCCAAAAGAAAAATACAAAAATGACTTTTGAAAATACAATTCACGCAACCATTTTATATATTTGCCTAAATAGGAAGGTCAAAGAGATCACAATTGCATACCGGCCCAGTAGAAAATTTTTGGCGTACATGAGGGGATGGAAACATTCTAGTATTTTGTAATCATAAAACAATACAAAATACGATCTTGTTAAGGCATTGAAGTCTTGTCAACCCAACTCTTTGTATGAAATGAAGCTTTCCTCTACAAAATTATCTTTTTATTAGAGGTGATATTGTTTAAGAAATTACTGGAGACTAAATATAAACATATTTCTTTGAGTGAGTATTTAAAGTTGATTATAATTATAATTCAATTAGAGATAATTATGTTCAATGTAATTAAAGCGAACATAGTAGCGTATATACATACCTCATATTCATTACAAAATTCTAGCTTTGAAAACCATGTTTCATCAACTACAACTTCAGGAGTCCTAGGCTTTCCATTAAATAACACTGTAGCCATGGAAGAAGTTAGAACAAATCGTTTCAGTGATGGCGATTTTGCTGATGATCTAAGAACATTTAGAGTTCCCTGCACTGCTGGCTCAATCAGTTCTGTCTGAAATCAAAGGATATCTTAGAAGCTACAAAATGCAAGTTTGTTGAGTGATTGCATGTCTTATACAACAAATTACCATCTAACTACTACTTAAAAGTCCACCAAGTATAGATTGCATATATTATTGTTCTGGCTTAATGTCTTATAAAAGTCTACTAAAATATAGATGACATGTATTAATTTGTTGTTACCCTAGATTTAGTTTGCAAAAGTCAATTGCGATAAAAGTTGTTTTTGTAAACGTTAATCTAACAAGCCTAAAGAACAATGGAGAGAGGGAAAAAAATTTCTTGGTTACATTCATAATTATTATAACAAGGACCAATGGTGAATGTTAATAATTGATACTACTAATACTATTAGTTTCTGTATAGATTGCAGAAATATATCAAAGCGCTACTCTCAAAAAGGATTTTCATGTTGGATGAATATTGTTAGTTAATGATTCTTTAGGATTATATGTATGTATATGAATTACCTGAGGATCTTTGACATCAAGAGCTACAGGGGAGGCAGTGTGAAAGACACCCTCACAGCCTTCAACAGCAGAATCAAAAGAACCTTCTTCCAACAGATTTGCTTTTATTAGATGCAATCTCTCCTTTGCCCCTTCCAGTTTCAGCAAGTGTTCTACCTTTCTTGAATCATCTGTGGAGAGTTACAAATACAGACACAAAAGATATATATATAGAGAGAGAGAGAGAGAGAATGAAAGCTAAAGAAGTGAAATAGTAAAGTTCCTCTCAAAGGATTCAAAGAGTAGTACTTGCAATTTCCAAAGTTATTTCTGAATTTACAACAGAAAAGGGTGTTTCAGCAAGAATAAATATAAAATCACCAAGAGTAGTACTTGCAATAAACATCACAAAGGCAGATTTCTCTCGACAGAAGAATAGGGTGTTTCAGCAAGAAAAAAATTTAAAAAAGAAAAAGCTCACTTGGGTCACGAACAGTGCCTTTGACAGTGTAACCACGAAGAAGAAGAAGCTTGACGAGCCATGAAGCCAAAAGGCCAGAAGCACCAGTCACACACACCACCTTTCCATTTCCGCTCTTGCTTTCCATTATTGTTCTCTTCCTCTCTAATTCCTTGAAAGCCAAGGTGAATAGTTTCTTTTTCGCTATGCAGTCCTGTCCTGATATACATATAGACAAACAAACACGACATTGGAGATATGAAGCTAAATTAAATAATATTTTTACTAAATTATTTGATTTTTTAATTAATTTTAAGTTCTTTAATTAAATTAAATAATATTTTTACTAAATTATTTGATTTTTTAATTAATTTTAAGTTCTTTAATTGTGTCCTTAGTGTTTGTGCTTGTTTTTCAATCGCATCCTCTTACAACCAAATCCTGCCTCCCCCAGATGCCATTTGTGTGAAGGTGATGTGTCAATTTAATTAGTGATTGCAATAATGTAATCTTATGTCACGACACCCAAAATTATGTATTGCAAGTTGATGTACGGCTTTATCCAATTGATTTAATCTATGTTATATTCACTGTTTTTTTAACTAAATTGTAATTGGTTTAGTTAATTATCGATTGAATCGTTATGTGTAAATACTTTTGTTTCTATTTTTCTATCTTATTGGATTTAGCCCGTTGATAACTCGTGCATGTCAACTTCTAGAGCCTAGGGAAAATAGCCAAACAGAGAACAAAGAGGCAAATCATTAATTGTTGAATAGTATATTTCATTGGCTGTGCAGATGTGGGTGGGTTAAGTGGGCCATCCTACCATCCAATGGGTTGCATTTCTGCTGGGATAGCCCCCTAAATGGTCAAAATATATTTTTTAAGAAAATAAACTTCCTAAGATTGTATAGTTATATAATTTTTTTTTCTATCAATAAATTTTTAAAAATGACATTTTTCAAATTTTTTAAAAAATATAAGTATTAATGTATATGAAAAAAATAAAATATTATATACTATTTTTTGAATATATTATATATTATAATACTTTATAAAAGATATTAAGATCAAAAAAGATAAAAGAATATAAAATATTGTTTTTAAAAAATTTAAAAGAACGGGTTATGTGGGTTGGAAGAGCCCACTTAATTTAAGCAGGTGGACCCAACCCGCATTCACACATTTACTCATTACATTGCTACACTGTCCTATATATAACATATATGTGTGTGGAAGAAATAACACATCTAGAATATTCTATTTGGGCCAGCTTTACAATGGGCATCATAGGTGCATTGTATTTTGGGCTTTGTCATGGGCTTGTATTATTGTTGGGCTACTTGTTGATGTTGGTAAGAATTTGATTTTGGAATTCATAAGATTATTGTTTAAATCTTGTTATCTATGTGATGACTTCATTAGTAGTTTATTTATACATGTATATATGAACAACTTACCTTTTAAATTTAGATACATGCTTTAATTTTGACGATTCTCAAAAAAACCCAATTCACTTGGACAACTAAACTCTTCTAAGCTAGCTTTTGCGATGATTTAGTTACAATAATTTCTCAGCAATAAAATTTAAGCAAATTCACAGTGAGTTCCTTTTTCAATTAAAGTTTGTATCTTTAATAAAAAATACAAGGGAAAATTGGGGAGAGTCCCCTATTAGGGAATTAATTCGAGAATGTGACTTGCTCAATTGCACATAACATAAAAGTTCGGTTGCATATAATATAAAAGTTCAGTTGCTTATTGCGGAAGCTCAGTTGCACATGTATAGAAGGTTCTATTTTACAGTTAATTCCTTAATATGAGACTTTCCCCAATTCTTCTAATAAATTTGAACAATTTATTTTTTATTTTTTGTAGTATTATAGTGTAATTTTATAAGATATTAAATCTCGACCGTTGAACATCTTTTAATCCGAAAAATTGAATTCAATGGTAATGTGGGATGGACATAATGTCATTAAACTTACAGTAGAAATTGGGTTTAAACCAAAACACACAATTTTCGAAACAGAATCATGATTATTGTACGTAGTCAATATTAGTTATTCCATAGGGATATTATGATCACTTATATATATATATATATATATAGCACAATTTAAAAGTGAACAAGTTTCTTTTCTCTGAAGCTTTCCACCAGCTCGATCAGACTCACTTCAAATGAAATGAGCTCATCAATTCCTAACGTCTTCACCTTTTCCTTGGAAATCTGATATGTTGGCACTAAGGGTTCATCATCGACACACCTAATAAGTTTGATAAAGCATAGAAAACAATTTGGATAAATAATACGGCTAATTAAAGATAACAGACATGAAGAAGAATTAATTAAGATCAATTCATAATCAAGAAAATGAAAGGAATAAATATATATATGCGCTATAGAATAATCAAAATAATACAGGAATCTCTCGGAAGTTCACAATGCCATGAGCCCTTCTCAAGGAAAGCTATAATAATAAAACATATTAACTTTGATACTTAGGAGCCAATTTACTTTTTTGGTAAGATTAAAAAGTTAAATAAATTACTTAATTATATATATATATATATATAATAATGCTTGTGTATATTATTATATTATCCATTAGTTTATAAGTCAAACAAATTACTTTGTAGAGAAAAAATAAAAAAAATTGATTAATTAGCGTTCTTAAACTTATAAAAAATCAACTGATTTATATATTAAGGATTGAAGAAAGTAATATCAAATACAGACTTTAACTTACTTGTCTGGAAGCTGTAAGGTAGGGTATAGTTGATGAAGAATGTTCACAATTTCATAGTAGTGTTTCACAGACTCAGCCAAACAATATCTTCCATTAGCTGAAGGGACCTCAAATGCTTGGATATGCACATTTGCAACATCTTTCACATTCACCCACCCAAAAACACCATTTGGAAATGTCTGTGCACCTGCATCAATCAATTATTAAGGATGTGGAAAGAATCCTTATGATCAGAAGCAGCACAACAATGGGTGTGTGTTCTTGTCTATGGTAAAAAACAAGGGTATGTTGGGCACACACACAAGCCAAATAATATATAATTAAATACATATTCTCTTTTCTCTTAAATATAAGGCATATTTTAGAGAGAGAACGTTCTTGGTCTATAAAATAAGTTACTTGGTGGGTCAATAATAAACTTTTTTTCCCCAAATATCACTGCTTTTACAATTTTATTAGGCATATACTTGAAGTTTAATGCAGTCTTTCTTTATGCTTTTAAGTTTGGATAAAATTATAGGAGTCGTTTAGCTCAAGTGACATTTCTTACCTCCTTAAATCTTGCTTAAGCATAAGGTTATGCGTTCATCTCCTGTGGGTGCAGTGAGTGTCAGAATCCCTTCTACTGGGTCAAGAATATGGCCAAAAAATATGAACGAAGTTGGAAAAATGATGTTAACAATTAACCATCTCTCAGTGATTCTCGTGAAGTAGTTAGACGTGACTTATAATATATAATATAAATAAAAGAGGCGTACATGCTTTCCATTCAGAAATCCTCATTGTTACCCTTAAAAAAATAGGCAACCACTCACAAAACTCATCATCAAATTTAGTTGTGTTTTTGAACATAATAAATGAAGTTGAGAAAATTGTGGCAAAGTTAATTAGATTATAATGAAAATTACCATTGAATAGAATTAGTATTGCAGCAACAGATGTGTTAAGTGTTGGTTGCAAGAGAGGTCCTATCACCATTGCTGGATTGATGGTAACCATATCAATGTTGTTTTCTTTTGTGAATCTCCATGCAGCATCTTCTGCCAAAGTCTTTGAAAGTACATATCCTGACCATTCCTGGAAAAGAAATATTAAACAACCAGAAATTCCAAGGGCAGCTAGATCCACCATTAAGGGTTTGTTTGCCATCACTTCCTAAAACCCATGTTTGGTTTCAAAACCTAGTGCCCTGTTTGGTATATGGAAATGTTTTTGTTGGAAGTGGAAGTGGAATTGGAAGTGAAAGTAGAACTGAAAGTGGGTTTTAAAAATTGTTTGGTAAGATGGAAGAAGTGAGATATAATTTTTAATTAAAATATGTATATCTAGTGTGAAACTACCAAAATGCCCACACCTAAAAAAATTGTCTTCGACCAAGAGAATAACGAAGCAACGAAGCCAGAGAATCAAAATCTGATGGAGAAGACTGATCTGCCATTTGAAGTTGATGGAGAAGACAAGGACGATGGAGCCTTTGACGGAGCCGGAGAAGACAAGGGCGATGGAGACGAAGCCTTCGCCATATCTGCCATTTGAAGTTGATGGATTACACAAGGACGATGGAGCCTTTGACGGAGCCAGAGAAGACGAGGACGATGGAGACGGGGCCATCGCCAGATTTGCCATTTGAAATCGACGGAGAAGACGAGGACGATGGAGCCTTTGACAAAGCCGAAGAAGTGGACGCCAAATTTGCCACAGTGCTGTTGCCATCCTCGCCGCTATCACAGTGCCGTCAGAGATATGGATGCCAAATCCACCAGATCTGTGTCGTAACCCACCAGATTTGCAAAAATGATTTCTCGTCATCGCAACCTCTTGGATGCATTTCTCAGTTGTGAACGAAGGAGATGAACGCTAGAGGTTTTGTGATGCCAGAGGTTTTGTGACAAAGGAGATGGATGTCGTAGGGTCTATGATGAATGAGAGGGATGCTGGAGATATGATGCCGGAGAAAGGGACGCTGGAGGTTTGATGCCAGAGAAAGGAGCTGACTTAAGAAGGGGATGGAATGGTAAATAAATGAAATAAATGAGGGTATTATGGTCCTAAAATCTCACTTCCATGGAAGTGAGATGTGTTCCATGGGTCTACCCATGGAACCCATTTTGATTGAATTATCACTTCTATGGAAGTGGGTTCCAACATAGCAAACATCTAGAAATCTGGATTCCAATTCCATTTCCAATTTCCAGCTTCCAATTCCAATGTACCAAATGGGGTGTAGGTTTTAACCCCAAATCTAGGTTTTGTCCGAGTATAAAATTTTTTTTTGAAAAGCTATTTTGGTTAAATAACATTAGTTTGAAACCTAGATTTTGAAACATATGTTTTCTCTTTCATACTTTTTCCTCTTTCATACTTTTTTTCTTCTTTCTATTTTATCTTTCCTACCTTTTCCTTCTTTCTCTTTCTTCCTTCCTATTTTTCATTCTTTCTCTTTTCTCTTTTCTACCCACTTGTTTGCCTCAGAATCCATAAAATCTAATAACTTTCCAAACATAAATCACTTTTCAAAACCTAGATTTTGTCTCGGGATCTGTAAAAGCTATTTTCAAAAATCTATTCTCCAAAACCTAGGTTGTACCTCGAAATCTCTAAAAGCTATATTCAAAATAGCTTCCAAACAAGCCCTAAATCAATGCTTAATTACGAGTTTCAAAAGCTCAGTATTTGATTGAATTATAATTTAATTAATTTATTTTCAATTACATATTGGCTATTTTCAAATAAGAAAGGGCAAAATACGAATAAAAATGCAATTTGAAAAGTAATAAATAATTCAGAATTTTCTTAACAATAATTAAAATTATGTTGTTCAAAATTTTTATAATGTATATAATTAAAGGGAGGTGCTTTATATATAGTGATTTATAATGTATATAATTAGTATTCCCTTCTTATATATTGATTGTGTTGAACATCACTTGATTTTCTCCATCCCACCGGTTCTTGATTGATTCTATTTTTTCAAGTCAATTTACTTCATTCACTCAATAAAGCCAACGATTTTCTCTGTATACTGTCTGATAATATTAATTTCATACATTGTGTACTTTTGTTTTTGAATTAAATTTTTTATTTTTACTCTGTTAGCATTATTAATCTTTGTTAACTTCACTCTATTAACATCGTTCCCACCTAGACAACGCCAACGGCGTTAAATCTACTAAAGCAAAGTTAAAAGATTTAATTAAAAGAGAGAGAAAACTCTTGTATCAAATTAAAAGTTGAGGAAAAGTGAAATAAAATGTATATGCACATATCTCTAGTTAGGCGTGTTTCAAATAAAATAGGAAGAGAGAAAATAAAGGGTAAGTAGGGTTAATCACCACAAAAAATAATGGGTTCCACTTTTAATTTATATTGATCTGTTGCCTCAATTTTTCACTTCGAATTGGACTCAATCAATATCCCAAAATTTAAAAATGTATTTTTGGTAAAGAAAACTCTTTAGCATGTAGGAGTTATCATATGTATTAATACTATATATAAGAGAATTTCGAGAACATCCTCTTAGTATTAAATATAAGAGACTAATTAGCTACCCATATCTGCCTTATTTATAAAAAAAATTCCTCATGCCCTTCATTTAGATTTCCCTTCAAGCGTATCATTAAATATTTGGTAAAAGTTCAAAATTAATTGGGGTATTTTAGGGAAAAAAACTATACTTTGTCGCATACTTATGAAAAGTAAATATTTTCAACTAATTCGATTTATTTTTAACCAAATACAGGAGAAATACAATACCTGACTAACTTTCTTACAGCCATCCACATTTGAAAACCATGTTTCATCAACCATAACGTTTGAAGTTAAAGGCCTTTCATTACACAGGACTGCAGCAATGGAAGAGGTTAAAACGACTCGTTTCACTGATGCTGATTTGGCACATGATTTGAGAACGTTTAGAGTTTCTTTAACTGCTGGCTCCACAAGTTCAGCCTGAAAATATTCAAAAAAAAAAAAAAGGAAAAAAGGAGCAGTTTTTAGTTTAGCAAAAAAATTAAGAAATGTGATTAAGATGTTTTCAACTATATGCAAAATGGAAGATATTTATATGGATGGAGCTTGAGAACATGCTTGCAAAATGGAAGATAGTATTCCCATCTTTGATATTAGACATACTTAAATGAAGAAATTGAATTGTAAAGTGGGTATGACCTTTTATGTGTGTATGAAGGACATAGAAGTATGTTGCATATGGTTAAAGAAGACATACACCGCCAACTAGCTATTAGTTGAGTTGATAAGTAGTCTCAATGTCTCATCATAATAAGTCAGAAATTCAAATTTGAATCTTTACAATCACACTTACTGAAAAAGGCGAAAACATTTACAATTTAAACTTTAAAAAAAAATTAGTCTCAAACTCAAAGTAATTTAGCCATTACTTTGGTAACCCACCAATAAAAAAAAGAAGAGTTGCATATACCCTCAAAAATATCAATAATAAAATACATTTGGACAATAAATTTTGTAATGGAGAATTTTTCAACAACTTTTCCAATACAATACTACTCCTTATTCTTTAATGTAGTAGTCAGTTCATTTTTATTGGGTAGATTAAAGAAGTTAATTAAATAGTATTTTATCATTGTTCTCTAAACTATTTAGCCATATCTATAAAATAATAAATAATCTAATATACATGTAAGCATTTCAGAATTTATGATATACTTAAGTAATTTAGTTAACTTTTTATTTATCATAAAAAATTAATTGACTCTTATATTAAGAATTAAAGACAGTACTTGCTCCGGTTCCTTTTTGAAACTTAAATTTATCTGATGTATAAACTGATATATAATCTAATGATACACCTAAATATTTTAGAAAGATTATGAATGTGATGTATGATATAATTAAAAAATTTATTTAACTCCCTTAATTTTTTCAAATTAGCCAATTGGATCTCATGTTCCAAGTTAAAGCTACTGTTGATAATTATCAAAATTCAGCAAACCTCAGGGTCTTTGACAGCAAGAGAAACAGGAGAAGCAGTGTGAAAGACACCATCACAACCATCGATAGCAGAATCAAAGGAACCTTCTTCCAACAGATTTGCTTTCATAAGCTTCAACCTCTCCTTTGCTCCTTCCAGTTTCACCAAGTGCTCCACCTTGCTTGAATCATCTGCAAAATTGGTGCATTTACAAGTTCAAAAAGTTTCATTAGAATCAATGAAAAAAATCATAAACCTCATTAATAATGTTATTATTTTACTCCCATTTAATATACACTTTTATCTTAAATGTACAGAGTTATAAAATAATAAATGAAGGGTCAAAAAAAAAAAAAAAAGTTAACGATATCATCTGTAGATATGACAGAAGAAAGTTTATCTTGCTAGTTATAAATACTACGTAGTGTGCTGTGTGCGTGAGGATGAAGATGAGTGAAGATATAACTCAACTCACTTGGATCACGAACAGTGCCTCGAACGGAGTAGCCGCGAAGAAGAAGCTTCTTGATGAGCCATGAAGCAATGAAACCAGAAGCACCAGTAACACACACCACCTTCCCTTTTCCTGCGTCGTCGTTGCTTATTGAGCTTGCCATATTATCCAAATGCTTGCTGCTTTCTGGTATAATATGTTGGATTAAAGTGGGTGGGGAAGAAATTGAAGCTGTTCAATTATGTAAGCTATAGCTAGCCCGTACTTCATCAACAGGATTCACAGGCTATCACGTTTCTGATATTTAGTTTGTCAGTTTTGGAGATGCCAACTTTGACGACAACGACGGGTGACGATCTGTCCCAATCATCCTGATTCAATGGACCCTTACACTTCTCTCACCACAAATTTTTGTGTGGAAGCGGAATGCCATGCAATTTAAATGGTGTGTTTGGAAATTTGTTGGGAACGATTTTATGGATTACGAGGTATGTGAGAGGAGTTTTGTTTCGATTTGTATGCAACGTGATTGTGAATCATTCTCCAAACACACATAAAAATTAGAATAACAACAAGGTACAATCCATGGGTTAAAAACATAACTTTTATGAATAACAAAATGAGATTCTTATAATATTTTTATTCATTATTTCATAAATTTTATTTAAAAATAAATTATGATAGATACATTAAATTTTATCAAAAGTTAGTTCATATATAATATAAAGATATATGAATGGTACAAATTTTTTTGATAACATTTCATGTTTAATGAAATTTTGTCTTGAGTTGATAACATAAATTATATGATTTTATTCTCTCTCGTATAATTTCAACATTATTATACATAGTGTAATTAATGGGTTTTATTATTGCAAAAAATATATATTATGTATGGATAGATTTTAGGAGAGAAAGAATTTTGGCCCCCACACAACTCCAAAAAAAAATTTAAAAAGTAAAACAAGTTTCTAAATAAATTTAAGTGTGTTTGTTTCTGTTTTTAAAAAATTGTTTTTTTTGTTTTTAAAAATTTTTTGGGTATTATTTTTTTTTCCTTCAAATACTATTTTGATAAGATCAAGATCGTTTTCAATGAATCGCATGGTTTGATTATATTATTTCAAACTTCAGACAATTCGAGTCCGGGGTTTCCACAAATAGCTTCTCTGATCATTTTTATCCTTTCTGCCAAGTTCTAACTCTTGCTTCTCTTTTCATTGTTCAATTTGTTAGAGGTCAAATGCTAAAGTGAGAGTAAAGTATACCCTTAAAAGAACTCCTCACCATCCATGAAAGAGTAATCGGTATTTGCTTTATGTAGTTCTGATATTTTAAGTTAAAAATTAGTGTCAGTATTCCCCTTTTGAAATCACTGAGTAAATTCCTTTTAATTTGTAGTTTCTTTGTTCCCTTGAGAGTTCCAGGAGAAGCATGAAAAGAAGTCCAGGTCATCAATCCTTTGGCATCACAATTTGTTATTTGTTATTTGTTATAGCTTTGTGGAAAGGCAAAAGAGGCTGGAAAATAAAACGTACCACAAATTGCTTATATACAGTAGATTAAATCTCTCTCTCTCTCTCTCTCTATCTGTGAATTTATAAATGCACAAAACTAATAACAGTAAAACAGCAAGCGTTTTATATGAAATTTACAGATTCTAATTAACAACTAATCTCTACTTGGTGATAAATATAACATCAGTATTCTTTTTAATCTCTCATACATTTCATAAAATGGATGTTCTATAGAGCCCTTAATGAACAATCCCAGCATGAATTGCTAGGGAACCCAAGAGTCCATCATTGATTCCTTCATACATGAGGAAAATAATCAGTGTACATATGCTAATCCACAAATTCTAATTTATATTATAAGAGCTAATAATAAATTTACAAGTGCTCATGGGTAAATTTTTAAGTGTACATGCGCATTTTGATAATTATCAATAGTAAAACTCACAAGTGTAATTAAAGAATCTGATCGAATGAATATAAATAACTTCACGTAAGTTTTCTGCTAAAAACCTTGTAGCAATCCTTTTTTTTATTCCTTCTTCTCATCATCTTCACAGTTTCATTAAGTGGTCTCTCATGGAACACTCTCTGTTCATCCCTTTCTTCATTGAAACCCAAGCATGGAAATTGGAAGATGAAGACTCAGATTTTGAATCCCGCAAATTCCCATCCACGTCTCAGATATGCCATCTGTGTCCTCTTACGTGAACAAGCTTGAGAATTTAGATAAAAACAATCAACTATCAGAACTACGTCCCAGTAAAATAATGTGGGTTAGAACTAAATTTCCTTGCGACATTTTGACCTGGAGATACAGTAAGTGGTTGTTTTATATGTAAGTTCACATTAAATTATTATACGAAATCAAAAAATAATTCTAACGCAAAATATGGTTAGGCAACGCAATTTTTAATGATAAAATGTATCTATATTGTGAAAAAGACTCAGAACTCTTATCAATTTAAAGCGAAAAAAAGGAATATTTCTCCATAAAGCCCAATATCCATCTTTGACACATTCTTGCCCAAGCCACCATAAAAAACCACTCTGAACTCACAAAGTAACGGCGACCTTTGCTACTGCATAACACCCAGAACACCAATCAACAGAAGCAACTTTTATTGAAAAAGGAAAGGGTTAATATCATTTTGTATCCCCAAGTTGTACAAGTTTTGGTTTTTGTTACTCTGATTTTTATCCCTATAATTTTATGAGTACTTAAATATTTAATGGTATTAATTAAATTCATTTATTTTAAAGATAAAAAACAAAATCCATTAAAAATATAATGATTAAAACTAAAATTGATAAAAAGTATAGAAACCAAAAGATTTTAATTTTGATCTAATACTTTTAATAACTTTTAGTTTTGATTCATACATTTACCGTAATAATTAACATCATTAAACATTCAAATCAACGTGAAACTGTAAAGACTAAAACTATAAGTTTAAAACTTGAACTATTAAAACTAAAATTTAGACAAATTTAAGGGATTAAAACATATAATCACCCAAAAAGAAAAATAAAAAAAATAAATCGCATGAACTTCAAATTCAAAGACTTAGAAATCACGATCCACATTCTTTGAATTGAATCCACATTATTTGAATCGAAAGGAATATAAATCATATCAAACAATTGATAACAAAAAGGTAAGGATTTAATACCTTTTTGGTGCTTCGTTGATTTGATTTCTATTTTACAGCAAATTAAGCTTTGAGTTAGTGAGATCGTCATCTTCTTCCTCATCAGCAACAGATTTCATGGGTGATCTCTTCATGAAAAGTAAGAGAAATAAAATATGATAAAAATACATTTACAAAGGTATATGCCTTAACAAAAAAATGTTCATGGCATTTTATAAGCGAACAGTACACCGCCAAAACAGTGGGCTGTCAAAACTGTGTTCTAATAAAACAATGGGCGCTGGAGTTTTATTAAACCATTCAAACTTCCCTTATTATAGCTGAATCGCCTCGAGACATGATAAGTAAATTTCTGTTACATTCTATGAACAGTTAGGATTGAAAAACTAAAGTATTTCCTAAAAGTAACGTTAGGGTTGGTAAACCCACCAACCCGTCTAACCATGACGGGTTAGGTTGGTTGAATCCGTCAGTTAGAGGGAAAAAGAATATGTAAAAAAAATAAGGTAAAAAAAAGAGAGAGAAAAGTTTATTTTAAAACAATTCACCAGCCCACCAACATGCCACTTGACGGGTTCAGGAGGCAAAAATGCAGCTCGTTGGTTGGTGGGCTGACCTACATTCCCAACCCTAAGTAATGTTGACTATATTCAAAGAAAATGGAACATAAATCTAATCAATTTATTTCCATGTAATTAATTATTCTTTTCTTCAATATGTGAAAGGATTTTAATTTTTCATTTCTGGAAGATAATTATGATCTTTGCAAATTAAGAAAAATAATTCGGTCTCAAAATATCAATTTAATATATAATTTTATACTAACTTTTTAAAAAATTTACAAATATGAATTTATAGTTATACTTATACGTGATTAGATTATTTGTTATAAAACATGCAGGAAGGGATTCACGTTCAAGTGTTTTTTGCCCTACATTTTAGCTTTGGTTTGTTGGAAAAAAAAGTATTTATGCTGTTAGTAGTGTCTACAATCTGCTAAAAGATACATTTGTCTGTTTCTGGTTTTAAAAGATGCATTTAATTTCTACAATCTCATCCCACATGCTTTCGCCCCCTCCATCCATACATGGATTCCCTTTATTTGAAGCCCCACATTTTAACATCGTTATTTCTCTTACTCAAGCATATTCTCACTTTCATCCAAAACATTCCCAACAAAAATTAAAAATAATTATAATAATATGTTCATGTCAAGATTATAAGAAGATACTTCGTCCGATCATTAACATAAAATCACTTTAATAAATTATATATTAAGGATCGGGACAGAGTAGCAGTTTAACGAAATTAAATGAGTATATGGGCATCCAATACATACATTACTGAAGCTGTTTGGAGCACATGACAATGAGAAAACCTTAACAGTTGGTTTGGTTTCACTTAAAATAAGTAATTGTACTTATTAGATAAAACTACTCTCTTATATTGCACATTTTTGTCAGGTTTCTCTCCTTTAAATTTGCTTTTAGTTCAGACTGACGTTCAATATGATGATACCCGGGGGGAAGGGGAAGATTAACATTCAATATTAGTTTTTAACCATCACAGAGACAAACTAAGGTTCCTTCAAAATGGGTACTATATGATATAAGCATTGTGTATCCCTCCAATGTATTCTCAAGCACCGTTTATTTCATTACTAAAAGAAAAGCCAAGAGTTATTAATTCCACAGATCAGGCCAACATATATATACTCTTCAAATAGGGATTACAAAGTTAAAAGTTGACAAATTTCTTCTCCTTCAGGCTTTCCACTGTCTCCTTGAGACTCACTTCCAATGGGATAAACTGGATTCCCAGTGTTTTCGCCTTTTCTTAGAAACCTGGTATGTTGGCATGAATGGCTTATCGTCCGCACACCTATCAAGTATGATGAGAAAACAAGAAATGGAATTAGCAAACATCAGAAATAAAATACGTGAACTAAATGAATGTGTATGAAGTGAGAATACAAGCCATTTGGTTATACAATGTGGTTTGAAGGAATATGATCAAAATCTATTGAAATCCAATGAGAGGAATACAATATTAGGGAATTTAAAGAATTCTCCTATTGCTCCAAGTTAGATGTGTTTCGAAATCAAACACCAATTCAAACATATCAGTTACTCCAAATTCCAAATGTACAGAATGATCAAAATATTGGAAACACACATGAATCTTTCATTAGGAAGGCTGAATTAACTCCCAGCTTCAAGACAACATGGATATTCCATTACATGTAACATTCTGTTAGGGCCACTGATGTAAACCTAGGAAAATACATGATAAGGGAAAGGCACTTTTTGTTGGCTGGAAATTTGACTTACTATTTTGGAGAAAGGAATATAGAAGTAGACTGGTTATAGGGTTGCTGTAGTCAAAGGCTATGAGAAGGTTAAGTTGGGGACTGCAAGGGGAAATTTTTTGGGGTCTATAAATCTTCCCTTTGGTTGATAAGGAGGGGAGAGGGGTTTTGAATAATGGCTGAGGGCTGAGGCCTTAGGAGTGGAGAGTCAATCCCCTCAAAAGATTGGTAATATGTTTTCTGTGTTGTATGTCCAGATTTTCTGTTCTTCTGTGAAACTGAGTGTATCTGTGATTTATAGCTTTCGTTTAGTGTCAAATTTGTAATCGTTTCCTCACCTATATCATTGTAACGGTGCAGTGTTTTATCTATGAAGGCAATATGTTTTTAGCTTTTATTCCTATCTTCAAGTGTGATTCTGTCTTAATTAGAAGTCTGTGATCAAGGGTCATAACACATTCAAAATAGTTGAATGCACATTTTAGGATCATGATAAATTCTACATTTCCGGTATTACGTCTAACATTAGGCATTCATCAAAATCTGAAAATTGACAAAAAAAGTTCCTTTCTAGGTCCTGTTGTACCATAAAAACATTCAGTAACAAACAAAATAGAAAGCTTTTATTTCTTGTTGGGGAAAAATCAATTTTTTTATCTTATTTTATAAGCTATTCCAAATACCTAATCGAAATAAGCTTTTTCCAGCACATCCCTCGTGTGTTTAGCTTAAATTCACCAACAACTTTTTCGAGTTTAGTCTAACTAAAATCACCTTTTTTATGGTAAAGTAGCTTCTAATGCCTTGCTATTATTTACAGGTGACATCCAGCACCCAATTTTATTTATGGTACATTAAACACCATGATGTTATTTTCCCGGTGCACACGGCACTTCGATGTTATTTTTCAATTACATACAACACCCAAATTTTATTTATGTTTAGGATGTTAGATGCATTGTAAATAAAAAAAAAGTGAGCTGGAAGCATAAAAAAATAATATCCAGGTACTAGGTATACTATAAATAAAATTAGGGTGTTAGATGCTACTTTATTCTTTTTTAATCTTAAACAAATTGGCCCTTGTTTAGGTTACTATGAAAAAAATCTACTGTTTCCACAGCAGAACACAGTAGATCAAACAGGCGTTGTTTAACATGATAATATACCACAACCAAGTAGAGACAATCATTGAAAAAGATAATTTAAGCTTCATTATTTTAGATAAGGGATAAATTCACAAAAAGATTAGAGAAAGATATATAACTTTTTGGGAAATTTACTGTTTGGTCCCACATAGTGAAGATATTTATCAAATGGTCCCAAATTTTAAAATATTTAAAAAATGGTCCCAGAGGTGTTGTCAATGCAGCATATAGTGTTGTCAGGTGTTGTCATGTGACAACACCATGCGCTGCATTGACAACACGATGTGCTGCCTTGACAACACCTCTGGGACCATTTTTTAATGGAGCACATCGTGTTGTCAATGCAGCGCATGGTGTTGTCACATGACAACACCTGACAACACCATGTGCTGCATTGACAACACCTCTGGGACCATTTTTTAAATATTTTAAAATTTAGGATCATTTGATAAATAAGTCCCTTATGTGGGACCAAACAGTAAATTTCCCTAACTTTTTTTTTGGGACCAAAAAGAGAAAGATATATAACTAACTATATATTTTATGCAGTCCTAAAATTGTAGAAACAATTGAACTTACTTTTCAGGAAGTTGCAATTGCGGGTACAGCTCTCGTAAAATTTTCACCACATCGAAGTACTGTGCCACTCTCTCAACCAAACAATATCTTCCGTTAGCAGATGGAATTTCAAATGCTTGAATATGGGCATTTGCAACATCTTCCACATTGATCCATCCAAATGACATATTTGGAAATGTCTGGGCACCTGCATAAATCAAGGATGAAAACAGTCCCTGAAAGGTGGAATGCTTAAATTCTAGTCTGGCGACTAAACAGAGTGTATATAACACAAAAGTCATCAAATACTTCTCACAGTAAACAACAAAAATTAAATCACAAACAAGTCAGAGCATCAGACTATTGGATCCTTAATAAAGGAATATTGAAGAAAAATACATTTAGACTCTGATGGACCCATTAATGTTGCGGGTTATGTTTACAAAAAGAGGCAGCCCAGGAATGCAAGCAAGGCCATGAATGGAGTAGGAGCCCAAGGTAACGATGATAGTGGACCCGAGAAGGAGGGTGAGAGAAACCAGACCGTTACCTAGGGTTGTGTGCCAGGAGGCAGGGCATGGAGAAGATTGGGCACTAAATTTTGGAGAGCTCTTAACCTCTCGGACGTTAGGAACAGCTGTGGTTTTCCTTGTATTGTTTTTCCCTTTTCTCTGTTTGTTTGTATCTGGAACTGTGATAGTTAGCTCCATTTTTCCTTATTACCTCTTCCATTACTCATTGAAGAGGCTTGTAGCTAACTCCTCAAGTTATACGGTTAATAAAGATACAGTTCCATCAACTTGGTATCAGAGCGGGTTCTTTCCGTGGATGGTAAACACTAGGATGGAAGCAAGGTTGGAGAGTTTAGAGAAAGCTGTGAACGAGCTACAAGGGACGAGACAAGCGGTGAACGAGCTGCAAAGGGCTTCGGTTGAGGCTCGTGAGGAGAGGGCTGCCATGCAAACTGCCATAGCCCAGCTTCGCGGATGAAGCGACGATATTTACAGGCTGCTCCAAGAAAGGTTACCTGGAGGGCGTGGCCCAGTTCACGAGGAGTGCGACGGTGAAGTCAACCAGGAGAACACCGTCAACCGAGAGGGACAGAGGTTTCGGCGTCTGGAGATGCCATTGTTTGACGAGGATGATCCGATAGGCTAGACGTTCAGAATGGAACGATATTTCAGTGTGAATGGAGTCACCGAAACAGAGAGGCTCGATGCCGCTGTGGTTGGGATGGAAGGGAAAACACTCAATTGGTTCCAATGGGTAGAAATGCGGATCCCTGTGACGACCTGGGGAGAGCTTAAGTAAGGAGTGATCAAGCGTTTCCATGCAACGAGAGTGGGTGACAATTATGAGCGCCTTGCAGGACTGAAACAGAATGGGACTGTGATGGAATTTAGGGAAATGTTTGAGATGATTTCGGCCACTCTTAATGACATATCGGAGGAGACACTTATGGGAATGTTTATGAATGGGCTCAAAGAGGAAGTCAAGGCAGAGGTGCGAGTATTGAAACCCAAGAGTTTAAATGATCTCATGGATATGGCGTCGATAGTGGAGGGCTGTAACTCAGCGCTGGAGAAGGCTTGGCAGCGTAGGGAATCCAAGATGGGGCGTAAGGACAATGCCATGCGAGGGATGGGTGCAACACCATCATCACCCAAGTTCTCCGTAGCCTCAGAAATGCCCACTCTGTTGATTTTGCTATTGGATTTGGGGTTAGGTTTTGAACAGTTCTTAATTGGATTGCTTAATACTGGGTCCTGACTCCTGATGTGGTTGTTGATCTTCATTTTTTTTATTGTGTTGAATGGGATGGAATGGAGGGCAGTGCATAGTGTTCGAGAACTTGAATATCACAAAACTGTTGATGGCTAAAGAAGGGTGCAAGAGCAGGTAGAGACAGGCGAAGGTAATGGCTAATACCGCCCCAAGTTTAGAACTCAAGTCCAATACTATTATGGAGCAGATAAAGCAACATCTCTCTACCATCGCCGGCAAACAGCTTACCAGCAAGATTGGCCTCATCTATCAGATTTAGATGGCCCCAAAGTTGAGCCTCTACTTATTTTTCTTTTTTCTTCGTATTCACTTGCCATCTCCATCTGTTCACTCTTTTTTTTTAAATTTTATCTTTCCTGCATCTATTGCAGAAACTTGGAGTCGATGAGGTATCTACACTATTGATCTCAATAAAGGGGAGGTCAAAACAGGTTGGATTTTTCAATTTCATCTTTTTTGTTCCTTCTATTTTAAACAATTCCTTATTTTTTTTCTGTAACAAATTTTTTTGACGAGAGCTCCTGGAAGGTTAGATGTCATGGGTGGAATTGCTGACTACTCTGGAAGCCTTGTCCTGCAGGTTTTGTCTTTTATTTGCTTAGCATTTTAATTTTCAATTACTTTTGATTGCATATATATTAATCCTTGACTGTTAACTATCTCCATCTTAACATATCAATATTTGAACGAAAATGAACAGGTTTCTTCTGCTGTCCCAGAAGGAAAAGGTGCTTCATCTTCTACTTATGTGGAGGTTGCTAGCATGCACGCTATAGCAGTTGCTCATGGAAATCAATTGTGTTTTTCCTGGAAACATGTCTGTAGGTTTATTTTACTTTTATTTGATTTGATTTTTTTTAGTGATGAGAGGGCATTTCATCCCCCGGTATCCCGGATCCTTTCGGATCTAGACTAATCCGGGGTCACCCCGGAGTGCGCAGAGACTTCCCAGGGTTTGAGCCCAAGACCTGGCAAGTACGCGGCGCCTTGCCTTCCCCTGGACAACCAGTCAGACCAACCCCCCTAGGCTTATTTTATTTGATTTTGTTGGCTCAAGTAAACATTAATTGCATGAATATATTACTGTATAAATTTCCAATTCAGTGTTAAAAATTTCCTCTAGCATGCATTGTCTCTGCAATGAACCTTCTATTTTTTATTAGGTGGAAAATCACATTGTTGGAGCTCCATGTGGTGTCATGGATCAAATGGCTTCGGCATGTGGTGAAGCCAACAAGCTTCTTGCAATGATTTTCCAAGTGGGCATCTGTTCAAGCTAAACAAAATTCATTTTTCCCCTTAATCTTTACAAATATTTACAAGTACGTGTTTGTTTTCAATAGTAAATATACATTCCAAATATACAATTCAGGCAATTGAAAATGTTTGATTATTGAAGTATAATGATTGCATAAGTTTAATGCATGCATGGAATGAAATATGTGTGAATGCTAAAGTTGATGTATTTTAATTGAAAGAAATGTATCAATAAAGGTATTTAAATGAAATAAATGTATCAAGTCTACAATACTTCTAATCAATCTCCCTCAATATATAACTTTTCAATTCTAATTGAATTAGTATAATTTAAATGTATGAAATGTACCCAAAGAGTATTTAAATTAAATAGAAAAAAGTCGAGGGGTTGAAAACTATGAATTTGACTTCTTTAGTTGATTAATCAAATATCGTAAAAAATTGATTGTATCATAACTATAATATTGAATTGAGCAAACCCAAAGCATAATGTTCTAATTCATCACCTCGGCATGAATCAATCCTTCTAATAGTCACTTGCCTTTCTACATGACAAGACAATTTCCAATTCAACTTTCATTTGTTGTGATCATAAATAAATGTCACACTTAATCATTATTTTATGTGGACTTGTATCTTTCTGATCCGATTTTTACCTATGGCCAATTATATGTAAGTTTAATGTTACAATGTTAATGGTTAAAGTTGTCGGATGTCAAAATGAATGTAAATGGTTGCAATGAAATCTTATTTGTGGGATACAATTTGATGTTTGCAATTCCAAATGGCAAGCAAAATGCTTTCAATATAATTGCATTTCATTTGGTTATTAAGCAATAGAGCTTATAGTTGTTGATTTACCATTAAATGTTAATTTTATTGTTACATCATTGAATGTTAATTTTGTTGTGACACAGTGTTAGGGTCAGTTATGTAGATACACTACTACAAAAGTTACTTTTTACCCTATTTTTAACCCAATAGATGCCCTTTCTCGGGGGGACGTAAGTGTGAGGGGAGTAGAAAGTTAGGGATTAGGGCGCCCTATCTGGTGAGGGCGCTCTAAGTCTGACATACGGCGCCCTTTTTCTCAATATAGGGCGCCGTAGGTAGAACCTACGGCGCCCTTTTTCTGAATATAGGGCGCCGTAGGTCCCACCTACAGCGCCCACTATCCCTATATAGGACGCTGTACGTTTTTTTTAAATGAATTCTATTTTGTTAACCCCACCTGATTCAACTTACAGTTAAATTTTATACACCAGAACAATTCCAGACATAATAAACACCTATAGGGTTAGACGTGTATATCTACCTAAGCAAATCCTTGTTATTGCATCGAAACACAGAAGTTAGTGTCATTAACTGTGTGGCAGAGTAACACAATTCATATATCTAATTCACTCTATACAAGTCAACATGAAGAGTTGAAACTATATATATTCACCTTGAAGTAATAAGCATTATCTACAAATTAAGAAAGCGTTTGGCCAACAAATCTCGTATCAAATCAATGTCATCAGCCTTGTAAGCATCGTCATTATCAAAAACCTACAAATGGAAAAACAATTATTAACACAATGCTAATTTATCAAAGTAAACAATTAACTCATCAATATTGATAGATTACATATTACCTCTTCCAAATCTCTAGTCAATCCGCTCAGAATGATATTATACATGTAACTGATGACATAATACCTGCACTCAGTATTACCTGATTGTCGAGAGCACTAAAGATAAAAAACATATTGTCAAAAAATATAAAGGGATAAAACGACTTTCAATGAAAGAACTTAAAGTCAAAGTACTTACTTCTGGATAAAACCACTGTGTGCTGTTATTTCTACTGTCACGTTTACCGCCCATTATTC